>OY992895.1:54911144-55061144 GCA_963921405.1 Cepaea hortensis | reverse complement strand
TGAGGGCGTCGTACGCGCCTGGACCATAAAGACGCGAACATCTGTCAATCACAAGTGTCCGGACCTGTGTAAAGCGTGTACTACCGTCAGACTCCCCGCCTGACTCGTGCGGATCCCGCGATCACCGGGAATAGGCTCGCCGGAGATTTTGCTCGTCTGTTGCGACCAGATCTCCCATCCTTCCACAGTGCGGATCTCGCGACCAGCGAGAATAGGCCCGCCGGAGATATTGCTCGTCTGTTGCGGGTAAATCTCCACCGCCAGACTGAATAAGTAAGGAAACGATAAAAGTAGTGGTATTTCAATTGCACTTGCGCTCCCACCTATACTACACAGGCAAAATCGTAAAGATATGAGATGCCACAGAAGATCTACGAGAAAAGCCTAGAACGAGTAAATTAGAAGCAAACTTGATGTAAAATCGGTCATGTAATTCATTACAGAGCATATTAAATGATTTGACTATCTCACAAGAATGCACTGTTAACATTTACCACAAAAGGCCACACCAAAGTAAAATGGTGGATACTGAGCAAGAGTAGGACCACGTAAAAGATGGTGTAATGGTATAAAGAGTATCAATCAATCAATCATGTGCCATGCCGGAAAGCGTGAGTGGTCATGATTCGCCATTTCACTCGATCACCAGAGTCGTGGATCAGCTCAGTGTTCCTGTCTCGTCAATGCCATGTGGCCAAGCCATCCAGGTATTTTCCTCTCGGTCTTCCTCTTGGTCTGTTCCCTTCGATCTTGCCAGCTGTCACTAAGTTCTCCAGTCCATTTCTTCTCATAACATGTCCAAAAAATTTTGAATGTCTACGTCTAATTTCTCTAATCAATCTACGATTTTCATTTGTCTCTTGTAGTACTTGGTCATTGGTTTTTCTATCTGTCCATGGTATTCTTTGCATTTTCCTCAGAAACCACATTTCTGCAGCCATCAGATGTTTTTCAGCTTGACTGCACATTGTCCAAGTTTCACATCCATACAAAAGAACAGGCTCTATGTATCCCCTCAACACTCTTTTTCTCGTTTCAATTGACATCATTTTATTGGTCAGAATGTTTTTCATCTTGCTAAAGGCTACTTTCGCAATGGCGATTCTTGTTCTAATCTCTTCAAGGCATCTCCCATCAGATGTTATGACTGTTCCGAGATAATTGAACCGATAAAGAGTATACTCGAATATATATATACTTCGTGTCCTGACTCCCTTCTGTGCCATGACACAGGACTGTCAAGAATGGTCTCTCGATGTCTTTCTCTATCTTTCTTTCCATAAATTTTTCCAGTTGCCACAAATTGTTCCAGTGTTTGTCTTCTCAAAACTTCTAAAACCCTCATCCATAAATCCCCGCAGATGAACCCCAATAAAAGCAACTTCTTTTTGTCTTGTGTGCTTGTGGGACCAGGTGGAGAAGGCAGAGGAACAGATTGAGAACCCATATGTAGAAAGAATGAGATTGCGGGGGATCGGCAGGGGTTCTGGAAGATTCTCAAAACTGAGAGGGAAGACCAGGAGAACTTTTAATCAGATATCGGTGGGAACGATTAGTAGTATGACTCTTCGCTGCCTGTTGAACGGGGGGACTGAGCACGTATGGGAATGTCCTGAGTGCAGTGATGTCGGTTCAATACTCAACTCAACTCAACTCTTCTCATAATGTGGTCAAACAATGATCACTGACACTGTCTGATGTTTGTGATAAGTTGTCTTTGCGACTTACTCTCCCTCAGAATGTCCAGACTGCTTATTGTGGCTGTCCAAAGAAATGTCAGCATTCTTCTTTATTGTTCCTCCCTTTTTTCTTTTGCGATTGTTCGATTTGAACTCAATCATAGTCCATACACGCTACTTATAGTAGCACTAAATTTAATTTTGCGTGTGGATTGGCTTTCCCTATTACAAGAGTCCCTCGCCATCAGGCAAACCTACTCCGATTTCATAGATACTACTAATTTACATCCCCAAGTCGAGGACGAGAAGTCGATATACCAAGTGACCGATGAAGGGTTGAACCCCCAATCTTAGCATCAGCACACTGAATGTTTAAGAACGGGCGCTCTTTTCCATCCGCCCATGCTGACCTCCAGCATTATTCTATAAAAGCAACATGAGAGAATTCGTTTTCTAACTTCTAAAAGCCTCATCCATAAATCCTGGCAGACGAACCCAAATAAAGGCAAATTAAAGCCGTAATAACACACGTGTACAACACTAGAATATGTGATGCTAAACGGCTGAGTTTATTAACACCAGCAGATCTGGCAGAACTCGTATTTCAAAGGATGATAATTTTAGAAACCATTTTTAAACTTCCGCTTCAGGTATTTCGCTGTAACGTGTTTCCGTTTTCTTCGTTTTCTTTTTTAAAATGTTTCTTTCACTTTCACAAACGTAAGAATCGTAGACAGTTGTTTAAATATACACCGATGTTAAACATGTTTATGTCGTTAGGGGTATCAATCTATTTCTTGGGATCATGAATGAAACAGAAATAATCTGCACTAGGCTTGTGTCAATGAGCGTCTGTGAGAAGAAGTTCACGTGTGTGTGTGTATGTGTGTGTGTGTGTGTGCGCGCGCGCGCGCGTGTGTGTGTGTGTGTGTATGTGTGTGTGTGTGTGTGATGTTTCTTTTTTTAAAATTTACAGTATGAAATAGAACAAAATAAATGTCATTCAAGGGTAAATAACGAAATGTCCGGCTGATAGGAAGCTTCGCTGATAACATCATGAGCTCGGTCGAACGAGATTCCTGCTTTCGTCGTTCGTCAATAGAGGAAGTGACTGATCATCTATAGCTCCATGCATTCAGGTCTACAAAATGTGACAATCACATCAAGACCCTGCTTAGAAGCATGTTTGTTTCTTAAAGACACTGCAACATCGCTGCTATATTGTAGGGGTTCACATAATCTGGGTTCCATGAGGTGATGTGACGGGTTACCTTCTGCTATCCTTGCCAGAGAAATGGTACTGTTTCCCAGGCCGTGACGAACACGCCTGGGCGCTGTCAGAAGATGATTCTCTTTTAAAATAAGTGAAAGCTGCCAAGTATTTGGTAGAGTAAACACCCCTCTTCTCCGCCCCCCTCTCCCCCCTCCCCCCCTCTCTCTCTCTCTCTCTCTCTCTCTCTCTCTCTCTCTGTGTCTCTCTCTGTCTCGCTCTCCAGTTTTATCTCCCCATACATCTCTCTCGCCACATTTCTATATTTCTCTTTTTATCTCTCGCGCTTTCTAATGTTTATCACTTTCTTTCTTTGTTACTTTCTTTCCGTAACTCTTTCATTCCTTCTTTGCTTTTCTTCCTCTCTCTTTCTCTCTGTTTATCTCGCCCTCGCTATCTTTTCCCCATAATTCTCTTTACCTTTCTTTTTTTTCCTATTTTCTCTTACTTTATCTCTCTCTCTCGCTCTCTCTCTCTCTCTCTCTCTCTCTCTCTCTCTCTCTCTCTCTCTCTCTCTCTCTCTCTCTCTTTCGCTTTTATTGTGTCTATCTCTCTCTGTTTGGTTCTCTCTATGTCTAACATTCCTCTGTCTTCTCATGTCTCGTTTTCCGCCCATCTTCTTTTACTCTCTCTCTCTCCCTCTCACCCTGTCTGTCTGTCTGTCTGTCTGTCTCTCTCTCTCTCTCTCTCTCTCTCTCTCTCTCTCCCTCTCTCTCTCTCTCTCTCGCTCTGTCTCTCTATGTATCTATTTATCTTTTTCTCGACCTCTTTATACATTTGTCAATCTATGCTTTCTGCACTCTGATTATCTAACTTTCTCTAACATTCACCTGTTCATTGCGTTGTTACCACAGTAACATTTACCTGTGCGTGGTGATATCATCTCAGTAATATTTATTTGTCCATGGTGTAATCATCACAGTAACATTTATCTGTCCATGGTGTTATCATCACAGTATCATTTATCTGTCCATGGTGTTATCATCGCAGTATCATTTATCTATCTATGGTGTTATCATCACAGTAACATGTATCTGTCCAGGGTGTTATCACAACAGTAACATTTACCTGTGCATAGTGTTGTCACGACAGTAACATTTACCTTTTCAATGTGTTATCATCACAGTAACATTTATTTGTCCATGGTGTTATCATCACAGTATCATTTATCTGTCCACAGTGTTATCACAACAGTAACATTTACCTGTGCATAGTGTTGTCACGACAGTAACATTTACCTGTTAAATGTGTTATCATCATAGTAACATTTACCTGTGCGTGGTGATATCATCAAAGTAACATTTACCTGTGCGTGGTGATATCATCACAGTAACATTTACCTGTGCCTGGTGATATCAACGCAGTAACATTTACCTGTCCATAGTGTTGTCATCAAAGTAACATTTACCTGTGCATGGTGTTCTCGATACAGTAACGTTGATTATATATGTCACTCTCATATACCATGTGTTTGTTCATGGTGTTCTCGATACAGTAACGTTGATCATCTATGTCACTCTCATATACCATGGGTTTGTTCATGGTGTTCCCATCATCACGCCCATGTATCACAAGGCTTAGTGACAACCTGTCGTTGCCATATTATCAATGAGTAAGTAGGTTAGTCTCCGTGGTGAAGTGGTCAAGCTTCGCGCCCCGAAGGTTGTGGGTTCGATACCCGGCTACGTCATTCGGTTCACGAGTGCGGTTTTCTTGGAGACTCACTGGAGCTACGGAGTTTGTGCTTTGTGAGGCAATTTCGGCAGGTCCCCCTTCGGAAAGAGACCGAGTCATATGGGATAAAATCCGGTTAAATGAAGTCGGTCCTCTCGACTTTTAAGCCTTTTAGTTAGTTAGTTAGTTAGTTAGTTAAATAGTTAGTTAGTTAGTTAGTTAGTTAGTTAGTTAGTTAGTTAGTTAGTTAGTTAGTTAGTTAGTTAGTTAGTTAGTAGACGGTACACCTGCTTTCTGTCAGCGCCGAATGTTGGCCGGCGCTTACCAAACCCGACACCCCACATTGTGCCTACGGCTTCGGGTGGAAGAGCGCAATTGGGAGGGTACAAGCCTTATCCTGGTGCGAGGAAATGCAACCCAAAGACAAACTAAGTCATGGCAGGGCAGACCAGGCCCTAAGCCTTGGTTGACAGCTGGTCTAGGATTGAAGCTCCGACAGGCGGACAGTTAGAGCATTGCTTTGCTGATCCGGCAGCTTCTGCAGCTTGTCTTGTTCCAGATGTATAGGTGTTAACTTTCCTCTGGAGTGAACTAGGCAGGCCGAGAGAGGGATCATGCTGCATGGGCAACATATGGTTTCTTTATTTTAGCCCAGGCTTTGTGCTATGGAGAGGCAATAACTCCATCCCTGATCTTAACCGGTCTCGGAATCAAAGCGAGAGGCAACTGTTACGGGTTATAAGTCCTTGTCAGTTGGCGTAGACATGGGGCGCCACGCGTTGCCTCTGACGGTGGGAGACACCTACAGGTGTCACTGATCAGCTACCGCCCGCCTCAAGATGGGCATCCCCCGGCCAATTGGGTGCTGATCCGCCACAGCCTGCCTGCTTCAATGGGTGCTTGGGGCTAGGACAAAATCTGAATCGCAGGCTGTAAAACCAATGCACAAGGTACTAATAAAAAGAATAATAGAAACCCCAAGCTACGGCTTGCAACCTGGAGTGTGAGAACCATGCGTCCAGGATTTTCCACTGATTTGACAAATATTGACGATGTGAGAAAAACGGCTGTGATTGATGCTGAACTCAATCGTCTTAACATTGATATTGCTGGTCTGCAGGAGACTCGCCTCGCTGAGGAAGGGTCACTCAGGGAAAACAATTACACCTTTTTTTTGGAAGGACAGAGGGCAGGCAGAAAAAAGGCAACATGGTGTGGGTTTTGCAGTGAAGAATTCGCAACTTGGAATGATTGATATCCCAGCTGGAGGTAATGAAAGATTATTATCACTGCCCTTGGCAACCTCTTGTGGATTTGCCACCATTCTCACTGCATATGCACCGACACTCGCTTCCTATGATGATGTGAAGGATACGTTCTATGAGCAGCTAGACTCTGCGATCAAGGCAGTTCCAAAATCCGACTACATTTATATGCTCGGTGATTTCAATGCTCGCGTGGGCAAGGACTCAAGTTTATGGCCAGTATGCCTTGGAAAATACAACATCGGTCGCATGAAGGATAATGGGCAAAGGCTACTGGAGCATTGCACTAGAAATGACCTATGTATTACAAACTCCTTTTTTAAAACAAAAGAGCTGTATAAGGTCACATGGAAACATCCAAGATCCGGCCATTGGCATCAGCTGGACTTCATTATCACACGGAGACAACATCCGAACCATACATCATTAACTCGAAGTTACCACAGTGCTGACTGTGATACAGATCATTTTTTGGTTGTTGTACGGGTTAGACTGAGACCAAAGAGGATCTACACAGCTAAACACAAGTCTAGTCCCAGGATTAATATTACTAACACTCACGATCCTGGAAAGTGCTTCGAATTTCAACAGCAACTTCAAGACGCTTTCAATGATACATCAGAAAATTGTATAATAAATGATAAATGGAGTAAACTTAAGGAAACTATTTATAAAACAGCGGTAGGGGTTTACGGCACTGTGGATCATAAGAGGCAGGACTGGTTTGCGGCAAACAGCCAGATACTACAGCCCTTGATTGATAACAAGAAGATAGCTCTCTTAAGAAACAAGGAAAGACTAACGCGTAACACTCTGAGTGAGCTGAAGCAAGCGAGGAAGGATGTAGAAAAGGCTGCCAGGCAGTGTGCGAATGACTATTGGATCAAGTTATGTGAGTCCATTCAAATTGCAAATGATAAGGGAAACATCAGAAGCATGTATGAAGGGATAAAGAAAGCCTGTGGTCCAATGATCAAAAGAAGTGCACCGCTGAAAACCTTGACTGGAGAAATCATCACTGATAAGAAACAGCAGATGGATAGATGAGTCGAGCACTATTTAGAGCTTTACTCAAGTGAGTCCAAACTAGCGGATAATGCCCTCAACGCCATAGAGGCTCTACCAACTCTTGACCACCTGGACACACTTCCCACCATAACAGAAGTTAAGTGTGCTATAAATGAACTTGCATCTGGCAAGGCTCCAGGTAAGGATGGGATTCCAATAGAGGTAATCAGGAGTGGACAAGACACAATCGCTCTACAGATCCACCATCTAATAGAGCTATGCTGGCGAGAAGGACAAGTCCCACAGGATTTCAAAGATTCAAACATCATAACGCTGTACAAGAACAAGGGCGATCGGAGCGACTGCAACAACTATAGGGGTATCTCACTTCTGTATATTGTTGGGAAAGTATTTGCCAGATTTTTCATGCGCAGACTTCAAGTCCTGGGAGATCAAGTCTACCCCGAATCACAGTGCGGCTTCCGTCAGAACCGGTCTACCATTGATATGATATTCTCATTGCGACAGATGCAAGAAAAATGCCGTGAACAAAATCAGCCACTGTTTATTGCCTTCATCGACCTCACAAAGACATTCGATTTGGTCAGTCGTGAGGGTCTGTTCAAAGCACTAAAGAAGATTGGCTGCCCATCAACTCTTCTGTCCATTGTGAAATTGTTTCACACAGGCATGAAGGGTATAATCAA
Organism: Cepaea hortensis; assembly: GCA_963921405.1. Classification (NCBI taxonomy): domain Eukaryota; kingdom Metazoa; phylum Mollusca; class Gastropoda; order Stylommatophora; family Helicidae; genus Cepaea; species Cepaea hortensis. The sequence continues at coordinate 55,053,541 of OY992895.1, read as the reverse complement.
GTTTGATGGCTCAACTTCAGAAGAGTTTGAAATCAAGAGTGGAGTTTAGCAAGGCTGAGTACTATCCCCCACCCTCTTTGGGATATCCATTTCAATTCTACTGAAATATGCCTTTCGTGATCAGGATGACGGTATATAATTCACTCACGCTCAGATGGTGGCCTCTATAATGCTCAGAGATTGAAGGCCAAGACCAAAATTAGGAGGGTACTAATCAAAGAGTTGCTTGTTGCGGATGATGCTACGATTACGACCGACTCTGAGGAAGAATTACAACATCTACTATCTGCATTCTTCAATGCTTGTTCTGAATTTCGTTTAACAATTAACAAAAAGAAGACACATATTATGTCACAAGGTGCACATGGTGTACCATCAATCTTTATTGACGACGCCGAACTGGAGATAGTAGACAATTTTACATATCTAGGATCAGAGGTAAATAGCAAATTATCCCTCGATCAGGAAATCAACATCAGGATTGGCAAGGCAGCAACATCAATGAACATGTTAGCAAAATGAGTCTGGGAGAACAGGAAGCTTACTGCCAAAACAAAAGTCCTCGTCTACCAAGCCTGTGTCCTTAATACTCTTCTTTATGGTAGTGAAACCTGGACAACTTATTCACGCCAAGAGAAACGTTTAAACAGCTTTCATATGCGGTGTCTGCGAAGAATACTTGGTATTAAGTGGCAAGACAAAATCACAAATACTGAAGTATTAGAAAGATCAGGTTGTGTGATGGTGTATTCCATGCTCAGTCTTCGTATACTTAGATGGATAGGACATGTTAGGAGGATGGATGATGGTAGAATTACAGACGGGTGAATTACAGACGGGTCGGAGATCTCAGGGTCGGCCTCTACCTACGATACAAAGATGTGTGTAAGCGTGACATGATTGATACAGGCATAGATAATGCACTTTGGGAGCAAGACGCCGCTGAACGTGTTACGTGGAGGGCAAACATCAGAAATGGAAGAGAAAATGATTGCAGATAAAGCACACGCAGAGCGTGAGAGACGTAAGATGGTGCGCAATGGTGGAAATAACGATGTTTTCACATGCATCTACTGTGGGCAAACATTTGCAGCAAGAATTGGCCTTACCAGCCACACTCGCCACCGCCATGGGTCGTAGTTATTAAGCCTTTGTGAAGCACAATGTACCAAACTATCGTCTGTCAAGACGGAAAGGTGCCAATGAACCAATGAATAGTTAGTTAGTTAGTTAGTTAGTTTAGTTTAGTTTAGTTTAGTTTAGTTTAGTTTAGTTTAGTTAGTTAGTTAGTTAGTTAGTTAGTTAGTTAGTTAGTTAGTTAGTTAGTCAGTCGCGGTTCCAACTTCACGGCAAGGGATCGTCCCAATTATGCTCCTTTCTGTGCCAGTGAATATCACGCAAAATGCTCCTCACTGCCCAATGTGAAAAGTGGAACAGACAGGGGTCTCGGCAAAGCAACAACCCGCACAGGTACATTGTGCATAATGCCGCCGCCAGAATGCCAACACAAAAGTCCTCCACGAAAAATACAGTTCGTCGTCGATGGAATCGGCAGTCACCAGAAACACTTAATTAACCAGAGCTTTATCCCACAATGCACAGTCTCTTTCCGCAGGGCGACCCACCGAAAGTGCCGCACAAAGCACGAACTCCGTAGCTCCAGCGACGACTCCCAGGAGTCTCCTGAAAAATGCACCCGTGAACCGAAAAGGCAAACCAGTAAATTCAGCGACAACCGGCCATTGTTCCGAACATGCAGTTCACTGTGAAAACAACAACGGACAGATGTAAAAGCATTCCACACGAATCTCACTGCTCACAGTGTCGCGCCACGCACTCACTCGGTAACAGGGCGACGGAACCGTTTACTACCAGTCCAACATGAGGAAAATGCGAATACAAACCGTAGCCACAAGCATAAACACGCCAGAGGACTTAACCGTTCAATGCCTAACCGCCACGTTGGGGACCGGAAGTTTTAAGACTTTTAAGTATGTAAAAGTAAAGATAACGAAAGGAGACGAAGCCTTGTTACAAACCTTTGAGAACAAAGTTTTAAGACGCATCTTTGGACCCATTAGGATTACACAAAGTGGAGAGTGGAAAAGAAGAAGTAACAAAGACATCTATGATCTGTTTAAGTCTCCGCTAATCACTGGTATCATGAAGGATAATAGACTACAATGGCTGGGGCATATAGAAAGTATGGAAGATAATAGGGAAACAAAACTCGCTTACACTCAGGAAATAAATGACTGTAGACCCCGAGGTAGACCAAGAAGACGGTGGAGAGATAATATACATACAGACCTTCAAGCACTTGGAATCAACGACTGGCAAGAGAAGGTCAACCAGAGAGACGAATGGAGACAGATTGTATCTGCAGCAAAGAACCTCAATGGCTCGGAACGCTGAAGAAGAAGAAGAAGAAGAAAAGTAAAGGACCCTTGTACACGCGTTAAAGCTAATTTGGCATACCGTGTTAGACCCGTATATACATTGTCCAATCGACACCCAGCGGCTGATATGGCACAGACCGCCTTTACCCCCCAAGACACTTCATGGTATCCATCTTATACTGGATCAAATGGGAGCCAAGGACTATGTAAACAAATCAGCAATGATGCGGTCACGAACCCCTGACTATTGGGCCGGCATTTTATAACATACTGGCGTAAACAACTTTTTCCAACTCCTAGTTTTTTTTAAAAATTGCACACAAGTTTGTAGACGAAACATTATGATACCTTGTCATTGCATTACCCGAAGCATTCGAGCTACCTGGCGTATATCATAGATAAGAGGAAATTTACAATTATTAGCTTTTTAGCTATACAACCTCGCTTTTCACCATTAAAATCTATCACTATCTAGAAATGGTTTCTGCTTCTTTAAAATTCAATGTTGAGAACGGGATGCTCTGCAAGAGGACCGTGTGGCCCAAAGATAAAAGTTTATTCAGATGTTACATGTAACTTTTCAGCTCGTCTGCGTCAGGTATTTTAAGATATCAGAGGTGAATGTTCAGAAGCATACTGTAAGCCAGATATAAGCAGCGATCATATGTTTCGAAAGCATATTTTGTGGATATAGTCTAGACATCTTTTATCTTTTTCTTATAAGTCATGACTTGTAGCGTTGGTTACCACTTCTGTCTCTTGTGCTGCCAATCATTTCTGATACCGATGTTCCTCCTCCTCATCCGTCTTCTTCTTACTCTTCTCTCGCCGCTGCTGCTGCTGCTTCTTCTCTTCCTCCTCCTCCTCTTCCTCCTCCTCCTCCTTCTTCTTCTTCTTCTTCTTCTTCTTCTTCTTCTTCTTCTTCTTCTTCTTCTTCTTCTTCTTCTTCTTCTTCTTCTTCTTCTTCTTCTTCTTCTTCTTCTTCTTCTTCTTCTTCTTCTTCTTCTTCTTCTTCTTCTTCTTCTTCTTCTTCTTCTTCTTCTTCTTCTTCTTCTTCTTCTTCTTCTTCTTCTTCTTCTTCTTCTTCTTCTTCTTCTTCTTCTTCTTCTTCTTCTTCTTCTTCTTCTTCTTCTTCTTCTTCTTCTTCTTTATACATGCAGAAACACATATGTGTGATTGCGCTCGCTCTCCCGCACCGACTGCTGCATATGCCAAACACAACCGTGAAACATTACAAAACCCCTAGAGAAAACCTTGAAACCTGGAGAAGCTTCGTAACCATGACTACGACCCCAATACACCCTTTGCATTAGTCTATGATTTACTTAACGTTCTCACGTGAATTTCTTCCACAGCGCCAATGCTATACACATTTTAAACACAGATACCAATCAATGCACTTATCGCTTTATGGTAAAGATGATGTTTAGTAGATGCCGCGTCCTTTATACTAGGCTTAATAAGAAAGGCACACAGTCAGGCGTTTTGTGAACTCGTAAATCAACTAAAGATATGAATCCACCATTTTATGAAGCACACGGGGCCATGCCTACACACATGGCTCGACCAATCATGCATTGTAGGGATGCTGCTCATAACTAATTAAATAACAGCTTCCATTCTGGTTCAGTCGCCACGGCTTGTTTATGCGATAGCCTCAACACTGAAGTATGGTGGTGGGGGAGGTGGGACGAGCCATGGACCAGGCTGAAATATTGAATGCCCTACGAGAAGTAAGAGGTTTGTTATAGTGCATTCACATTTGTTTGCCTCCATATAAAAATCCACATCTCAATAACCAACTGAGGGAAAACTATGATATTTAGCATATAACCTTATCAACATGTCCACCCAACAAAAACATGTTTGTTCTGGAGATTGTACAGCAGATTTCAATGTTTGTTTATATGCGGTATATAATTTACGGGTCAGAGATTAAGTTCATAATTTTAAATGTATTACGCCGTAGCCACACAATCAGCGTTCAATGTTGAATATTCTACGTGTTTCGTGGGATTGACTTTATGCCAAGAACCCCGCGGTATTTAAACTGGGAGGGTTCAGAGGTGTCGTCAAAATGTGGGTTATGTCATGAAACCTGATTATTATTATTTTAAAAAAAAAAATCTTACCACTTATCGCTAATATTGAAATGTGTGAATATTTTTCAATCTGATTGAATGCGAAATTGTGTATGCACTTCAAAGCATCGCTATGAAGTTATACACATATTTTTTGTATAGAAGCTGATCGCAGGAAACCTGTTTTATACTATTACAAATTCCGAAAAAAGAACAGTGCGTGCATTGGGTTTGAGTAAACGGTCATTTCGTCGATGGGTGCAAGAATCAGGAATTAAACCACCACGCAATAACCAAACGGTAGGTAGAAAGGTTATTGTAGACAGCTTTGACAAAGATGTCATTAGGCTAGCTATTATAAAAATGCTTTAAAAAGTCGCTTAAAAGTCGACAGGGTCGACGTCATTGCACCGGATTCTATCCCATATGGCTCGGTCTCTTTCAGCAGCGCTGAAAGCATCGCAAAAAGCACGAACTCCTCAGCTCTAGCGATGACCCACAGAAGTCTGCGAAAAATTTAACTCATGAACCGATGGATGCGGCAAGGAATCGAACCCACAACCTTTTTAGCCCGAGTCAAAAGGCTTGACTACTTCGCCACAGAGACTCCTAAAATTATAAAAATCTTGAATTTCCTAAACGTCGAGTCCCATTACCAACTGTGAAGCGATTAGATGGATTACTCAAGTTGAAGTGTAAAATATCGTTACAGGATTGTCGACTGAGATTTCTCGAGGAATGTGGTAGTTAATTGACATCACAGTGCGAATATGTGTATATTTCAACTTGAAGGATTTATCTAGTTAATTTACTTTACGTTGTGTGATTTCTGCAGTATGTACCTGATTATCGTCTCTTTACTTATTCAGTGTCTCTCGGTAGAGATTTGTTCGCAGCAGACGAGCAAATCTCCGGCGGGCCTATTCTCGCTGGTCGCGAGATCCGCGCAGTGGAAGTATGGGAGATTTGCTTGCAAATAGACAGGCAATATCTCCTGCGGTAGCTATGGCGGACCTATTCCCGCTGGTCGCGGGGACCGCTATAAGTCAGGTGGGGAGTCTGGCGATAGTGCACGCTTTACACAGGTCCGGACACTTGTGATTGACAGATGTGCGCGCCCTCATGGTCCGGGCTCGTACAAGGCCCTCACCTGTGGGACATGGCTGAACGTCTCTAAGCCGTGTCCCTTGGGTGTCAGGGTCTGGCCATAACTCGCCACCGGCTCGTGGTGGTGAGGTCTCGGTGGATTGACGCTGAGCCGCCAGCGTCTGCAGCCTACCTTGTGCCAGACGTATTGGTTACCCATTCCTCTGGAATACACAAGACTAGGCCGAGGGAGGGGTCATGTCGTTTGGGCATCACATGATCTCTGAAGCTCTGCCCAGACATTGTGATAGAATATTGGCCATATTCCACTCACATACTTTAGTCTGTCAAGACTGCAAGGTGTCTACTACCTGATGAGATGCAGCGAAATATGCCAGGCAATAAATCGTGCAATCTATTGTTTGTGTCTTCGTTATTCAAATTCACTACGGGAAAACATTGTTTTGCATTCATTACTGTAAAACAAGTTTGTTAGCGAGAAATCACTAGTTTTTTAAACACTAAGCATCAAAGAAATGTCGCCGCTTTCGATGATTTAAGTTGTTTTTGGACCTATCAAAGACATACTCCTTTTATTGGGGGTAAATATAAGACGGCAGGAAAAATTTCATAACGATGCAACAGACAGTTTGCAAAATAATTGATCATGAACGACGGCATTCATTTCCGGACAGACTATAGCTGTGCCGTGTCGTGCTATGATACAGAGAGGTGCACCCCCCCCCCCCCCAGGTAGCACCGTAAGGGGGCTTCATAAGTGGATAGCATTTGCATTTTTAAAGAAGAAAGAAATACATGTTAGGAGCGGCATTTCGAAGACTGTTATCATACTGAGAAAATCTACCGCACGGTACTGTTTGCGAGAATCAAATGATGACTGAAACTACAACGAAGGTCAGACTGCGAGAACACAAGTTAAAAGAGGTGTGGCCAGGCAATAGCACTATGCAGAAAGCCAAAGAATTATAATAAATAAACACAGAACTGGTGTGGTGAGCACACGCTGCAGGATTTTCCGAGGAGGGGATCTGAGCACTGTTTGACTGAATGGTTCAATGTGTAATGAGGATGATCTGTCGGCTAACTAACTAACTAACTAACTACCTAACTAACTAACTAACTAACTAACTAACTAACTAACTAACTAACTAACTAACTAACTAACTATCTAACTAACTAACTAACTAACTAACTAACTAACTAACTAACTAACTAACTAACTAACTAACTTACTAACTAACTAACTAACTAACTTACTAACTAACTAACTAACTAACTAACTAACTAACTAACTAACTAACTAACTAATTAATTAATTAACTAGCTAATTAACCAACTAACTAACAAACTAACTAACCAACCAAATAACCAACTAACTAACTAACTAACTAACTAACTAACTAATTAACTAGCTAATTAACCAACTAACTAACAAACTAACTAACCAATCAAATAACCAACTAACTAACTAACCAACCAACCAACCGACTGACTGACTGACTGACTGAATGACTGACTGACTGACTGACTGATGCATAAGCTTTAAGAGAAGCAGCAGAAATACTTACTCAGAACAAAACGTAATTTGCAACGACAATTTGACGATAACGTATTGCTGTTTACTGTAGATTTATTCATATCGTATTAACCGTCATACTAAACAACAAACCCTCGGAATAAATGATACAATTCTCTCCCTTGAAAACTTGTTCCTCTGTTTTGACAAATAAACGATTCAATGAATATCGGCCAACTGCAACACACCGAGTAATGAAGCACACAGACTTGTACAACTGGGATCATTATCTAAAATCAAAATGATTTAAGCATACTTTTTGAAAAAAAATATACTAAACAAGTAATGGCAAAACACTAATTGATAAAACCGACATGGTAATATGAAAACCAAGCATGATACGTACTCGTACTATCAATTTTCAAAGCAAGATGGGGACAGAACAGGTTAATACGCCTTCTATATCAGACATTCGTTATAGTTTCCTAGTATCACGGGACTTATCTCATCATGTTCCTCTTGTACCTTGCGGTGACGAGGTGAAGTATAAACATCGTGAGAGTGCCCGATTATGGGCTTCATATATCGATACTCGCATGGATGAACGTAAACAAGTATGTCTCTTGCCAACGTCATACCACCAACGAATGTTATTTATCTGAAATTAACTTGTATGTAAAAACGTGAACTCTTGGGTTAAAGTGCAACAGAGGAGGAATGAACAGAAATGTTATGACTCAAATCACTTCTCCCATAATACATATTTGTTTCTTCAAAACTGGCATGGCATTGAAATCGTTTTTTTTCTTTCTCATATCCTTTACAGGACATCGCTGCCAACACCAGCATTTTACCGCCGTAGTTGATTTCTTGGCAAGTTTACGCTCAGTAGTTTGCCATAGCTTTCTGAGCTGCCGGCTCACTTATTGTAAATTACCAACGCGGCTAGAAATGCTTCCAGTTCTCGCACACTGCGTTAGCCTACGTGGATAAACGGGATTACGGAGAAAGTCGTTTAACGCCTCAGCCAGGGAGACCGGCAGAAATCGTTTATTGGGAACAATTATTATTTTAACATCGAATTTTCGTGTCGCATTACTGCCTCAATGTGTTTCTCTCCGCGTTCTCGTAATGCTTGAAAATTCAAGGTCCTAAAACGTTCTTGTACTTGCTGTCTCGATATTTGAAAAACAAGATGCAAAGGAATTTGTATTGCGCATGTTGCTTTATACAGGAGGTCGCTAAATCTGAGTGGGTAGATCTTCGCGTACCCAACCGGTGGTCATGTTGCTTTATACAGGGAACTGCTGAACCTGAGTGGGTAGATTTTCGCGTACCCAACCGGTGGTCATGTTGCTTTATACAGGGAACTGCTGAACCTGAGTGGGTAGATTTTCGCCTACCCGACCGATGGCCATGTTGCTTTATACAGTGGCCGCTGAACCTGAGTGGGTAGATTCTCGACTATCCAACCGGTGGCCATGTTGCTTTATACAGGGAACTGCTGAACCTGAGTGGGTAGATTCTCGCCTACCCAACAAGTGATCATGTTGCTGTATAAAGAGAGCCTCTGAACCTAGTGGGTAGATTCTCGCCTACATAAACCAGTGGTCATGTTGCTTTATATAGGGAACTGCTGAACATGAGTGGGTAGATTCTCGCCTACCCAACCGATGGTCATGCGTTCGATTCACAACGCCGTGGAGTCTAATTTTCTAATTTTAAAGATTGACCTGGACTTCCGGGTGGACCCAGTCTAAAATTGTTACCAGGAAATATCTAGGGAAGTCAAGCCGGCAGTCTGGACCCAATAACATGACCCACATAGTGCCGACTGGTCTAGCAGTGAATGACCAATGCGCCTTAAGTCGCGTACAGGTTTATTTTACTGTCTTAATTACTATACTTTATATTTTAAATATTTATGTCGTGGTTTTTCAATGAGCCATGTGATTGGAAGGACTTAAGGACTTTTTGTGTCGTGTTGCAAGTGAAATAAGATTATAAACTAGCATTCATTCAATCTCCGTGCACGTATGTTTGTCTCTGTGTCTGTCTGTATGTATGTACGCTGGGGTCTCTCTCTCTCTCTCTCTCTCTCTCTCTCTCTCTCTCTCTCTCCTCTCTCTCTCTCTCTCTCTCTGTGCTCATGCGTGCGAATGAGTGGGGACGTACGTATGTGTGAATTTATCTGTGTATGTGTGTGTGTGCATGTGTACTTTTTGCCTTTCCATATTCACGTTCTTCCTTCTTGGTTCATTTCCTGGACTTCTAGTTTTATGTTTTTAAGTAAAGCCAATTAAGTCCTTTCATCAGTGGAAACACTGAAATCGTGCATCCTGTTTGACCATATGTGAGCCAGCCTGGCAGTGTTAAGAAACCAGCTGAACACCACATACTATCAGAGACGGCTGGTTACTACGAGGGGAAAAAAATGAGGAAAATGAAATAGTTTGGGCATTTAAAAAACATCAATTTCCTCAAAAGATAACCATGATGTGAGAAGTGTACAGAGGAAGCGGAGAACAATCAGACCAGATGAATTCAAAATATTAAACAATTATTCTTCTTCTGCGAACGACGGTTGCTGTACATCCATTCCGGCATTGGTCCTAAATAGGATGGTTCGCTTGAAGCCTTAACCATTCCTACAGTTTTTTTTTCAATGGTCGCTTCAGTGGGCCATACTCCTCCCTCAGTGTAGCGAAGTCGGATTCAAAATGATGTACCAAACTGTCATTTTCTTCCTATATAGTACCTTGCGGTGTATGGGGGGTGGGGGGGGGGGGGTGGGGGGGGGGGTCATGAGCCTGAAGAATTAAGGCCGCCTGGCTTGTGCAGTCGCCGCGAACTGTGCAGGTTAGGGGTTTCTTTTTTCTGCCGACAGAAAGAGAAATTCACACCGTACCAAAGATTCGAACCTAGGTGTTCTGAAGGAGAATCCGATATTCTAGCCACTCGGCCAGCCGCTCCTGTATTGTTTGGTACATATTGAGGTACAAATGCATACATTGATTGTACATAATGAGGTAAATAACAATTACATATATTGCTTGGTACATAATGTGGTAAATAATAAATTCATACATTGCTTGGTACATGCTGAGGTTCATAACAAATACATATCGCTTATTACATAATGAGGTACATAACAATAACATTCTAGGGTAAGTTAATAAGTAAGTCACAAATCCATCCATCCATCATGTGCCATGCCGGTAAGCGTGGGCGGTCATGTTCTGCCATCTCACTCGATCACCAGAGTCGTGGATCAGCTCCGTGTTTCTGTCTCGACCATGCCACAAGGCCAAGCCATCCAGGTACTTGCTTCTAGGTCTTCCCCTTCGTCTGTTCCCCTCGATCTTACCAGTTGTCACCAAATTCTCCAATCCATTTCTTCTCATAACATGCCCAAAAAGTTTTGACTGTCTACGTCTAATTTCTCTAATTAATTTACGATCTTCATTTGTTTCTTGAAGGACTTGTTCATTGATCTTTCTGGCTGTCCATGGTATTCTTTGCATTTTCCTCAGAAACCACATCTCTACAGCCATCAGATGTTTTTCAGCCTGACTGCTCATTGTCCACGCTTCACATCCATACAAAAGTACAGGTTCAATGTAGCATCTCAACACTCTTTTTCTCGTTTCAATTGACAACTTTTTATTGGTCAATATGTTTTTCATCTTGCTAAAGGCTACTTCTGCCATGGCGATTCTTGTTCTAATCTCTTCAAGGCATCTCCCATCAGATGTTATTACTGTTCCGAGATAATTGTACCTGCTCACTTGTTGAAGAATATTCCCATTTACTTGTATATTACATTGTGGTATTTCGTCCTTCCTAGTGACGACCATAATCTGTGTCTTTTTACAATTTAATTCTAACCCTAGTTGTTCACTGTGTGTAACAATCGCATCTACTAAATTTGCAGGTCCTGTTCATTGTCTGCAATCAAGACTGTATCATCTGCATATCTAATGTTATTGATGCATCGTCCCCCAATGTTGATTCCTTCCATATCTTCAATATTTCTGAAAATACTTTCACTGTACAGGGAAAACAGATCTGGAGACATTACACATCCCTGTCATACACCCCTTTTAATAGGCTGATATTGGCTTACTTCATTATCAACTCTTATGGCAGCTTGTTGTTTCCAATATATGTTTTTTACAAGTCTAAGATCTTTTCCATCAATTTGTAGATCTTCAAGCATCCTTATCATGTTGACATGTCTCACTTTATCAAAAGCCTTTGTGTAGTCAATAAAGCAAAGGTGTAGATCTTTGTTTACTTCTATAGAACTTTCGATTATGTTTCTCAGTATATACACAGCATTTACTGTACCCTTGCCTTCCACAAACCCACATTGTTCTTCTCCTATTTCAGGTTGTATTTTCCTCCTAACTCTTTGCATGATAATTCTTAGCAAAATCTTCGTGATGTGACTCATTATACTAATTGTTCGATGTTGATCACATTCCAAGGCTCCTGATTTCTTTGGGATTGCAATAAATACAGAATTACATAACTCCTGAGGTATATTTCCAGTATCATATATTGTATTAAGCAGACTGGTAACTTTATCTACTCCATATTCTTCTAAAGCATTAATCATTTCTGTTATGATGCTGTCTGAACCGGGGGGTCTTGCCAGATTTCATATGGTTAAGAGCATTCTGAACCTCCATCTTCAAAATTGCTGGTCCTTCATTATTATTTTGAACATTATACTGTTCGTCTCTGTTATCGTCATACAGGTTTTTCACGTAATCTGACCATTCATGTAATATCTGATCTTTTTCTATTATGACTCTTCCATCTTTTGTCTTTAGGCAGCCTGCTGATGTACGTGTTCTTTGATTAGTAAGCTCCTGAATTCTTTTGTGCATTAGTTTCGCATTGTTACTGTTGTGTTGTTTTTCAATTTCTCTGCAATTTTTCTCAAGCCATGTTTCTTTTGCCTCCTTACATAAGGTTCTCACTTTTCTGTGAATTTCTTCATATTTGGCAGGATTATTTTTGTTCTGTCTTCTTGTTCCCATTAGTTGTAAAATTTCTTCAGTCATCCATGTCTTACGGCCCATTTCTTTACTTTTGGAATATTTTTTTCTTCTGCGCAACTGATTGAATTCTTCATCGTTTCCCATTGATCATCTACATCTTGAAACAGGATCTCTAAATCAGACAATATATCAAATTTGTTCTTTACTTCTATGTTAAAATTATCTTGTATTTCTTTGTCAGTTTTCAATTTGCACAAGTCATATTTAGGGTTTCCTGCTGTATACTTGACTTTCTTTAACTTTACCCTCAATGTGCCTGTAATTAATCTGTGATCACTGTAACAGTCTGCATTTGGAACTGTTTTTACGACTGTTAACGCATTTCGAAACCTTTTGCTAATCAGGATGTAATCTATCTGGTTTTTAATCCTGCTCTCTGGACTCCTCCATGTCCATAATCTTCTAGGATGCTGTTTAAACCAGGTGTTTCCTACAACCATTTCTTGTTCTTTTGCCCATTCTACAAGTCTGTATCCTCTTTCATTTCTCTCTCCCAAACCATGGTTGCCTACACTGCATCCATCGCCTTGCTGTCCTATTTTTGCGTTGAAATCACCCATTATGATATTTATTTCTGATTTTTTGCAGTTCTTCAAAGCAGACTCCACGTCATTATAAAATTCCTCTATGCTTTCTTCACCGCTTTCACTTGTTGGGGCATATACACAGGAGTGAGTTCCCTTGAGCAAGATGGCGGGACATTTCTTCGTCCCGTAAAATGGAACGTGTTTTTTCCGAAATGTGTATGGATTAAGTGTTTTTTCGTGGTGAAATGGAGTTCGGACCGTGCAACGGAGTTCGTGCACGCGCGTCTGGTCTTCTTTCGGCGTATCATCGGCGCCCGGTGGCGATAGTTAAGCCTAACATGACGGCCAGACGACCAGCTAGGACACAACGTGGTAAGAGGGCGGGCGCGCGCAGAAGGCGCTTAAAATGTGACAGATTGGGTATCGGAAATGTTCGAGTACTGTACTGGAACTGTGCATCATTTAGTCAACGCCGACCCATTCTTGAAAAACTACTCTACGGAAACGATATTGTAGTCTTGCAAGAAACACAGCTCACCGACGGAACACTTAATGTTGCGGGATTTCAGGGTTTCCTTAACAGGCGGCACCTCGGACAGGCCATTCTGGTCCGCGACAACATACTAGTGTCTGAGATCGATATGTCCGCCTGGAACAGCGATGCCCTGCAAGTGCAGGCATTAAGAATAATGACACCAGTGCAGCTTGTAATCGTTAACGTCTATGCGCGAAATGGGAAGGTCGACGTGCGACAATGGCAGAGTTTGTTCGATATGGATGAAAGGCATATCATCTACTGCGGTGACTTCAATGCCAGAGGCAGTCAATGGGGGAATTGCATCACCAATAGACAGGGAGAAGATTTGGAGGACGCCCTGGCATCTGCTGCCCTAATCTGTCTGAATGATGGGAAGGTCACTAGAATGGCCACACGACCAGGCGACTCTGACAGCATCATTGACTTGGCTCTGGTGTCGCCCACCATCGCACCAAGGTGCCGGTGGGGCACACTGGGATACCACGATAGTGACCACTACCCTTGTGTTATCCTGATCAAGAAAGACGGGGCCATGAGTCAAAGAAACAAGACCAATGCCTTCCCGTACGACACCACTGGTCAAGACGCCATAAGCAAGATCAGAAGAAGGAAACTAACTTCCTCCCGTAGGAGACAAGAAAGATGGCTGCAGCCACCATGGTGGAATGGAGAGGTCGAGAAGGTGTGGCTGGGAAAGAGGCAGGCTGTCAAAGACTGGCAAAAGGCCAGAAAGGCTAACATGCCACAGGTTGAGTTGGCGAACCTGAGGACTGAGGTCGTTAGGACGACGACTTTATTCAAATCCTGCGCCAAACAGGCCAAGGCCGACAAATGAGACGAGTTCTGCAGGAAGATGTGCTCCGAGCAATCTCTTACGACATTCTGGCGCCTCCACAAGAGCATGAACGGTGCTGCACAACGTAGGGGTATTCCAGACTTTCAAGGCACAGACCTCGCATGGAAAAAGTCGGATGCGGATAAAGGTAAGGCCCTTCTTGCACGCTACATAGAACAGACTGACCAGAAAGACGAGCCCGCCAGACAGAGGACCACAACAACACTCTCTCAGTTGTGCGAGGGGGTAGGAACAGACGAAGAATGGACAATCACAGTCGACATATTGCGTGCGATGCTCAAGAAATCACCTAACACCGCCCCAGGCCCAGACGGCATCCGATATGGTGACCTAATGGTGATATCAGAGGATGACATGGAAGAACTGGCCAGAGAATTCAACACCAGTATCCAGAGGGGTCAGGTCAAAGAAGAATGGCTACACAGTTACTTGCTGCCGCTGCCAAAACCGAACAAAGACCACTCCAAGATAAGCGGCTACAGAATCATTACGATGCAGAATACTGTTGGCAAGCTACTGGAGAAAATTGTAGCACACAGACTTGCTTGGGACTTGGAACAGCTCGGCTGCTTCCCGCCCACACTTGGAGGATACAGACGCAACAAAGAGTCATGGCTGAATGCGGCGGTCTTTGCTCAAGATGTTTACGAAGGATTTCAGGTCAGAGAAGAGACATGTGCGGCCGCCATAGACTTAGAGGACGCATATAACAGAGTATCTTTCGAGCACTTGATGCAAACCCTCCTCAGACTGAAAGTGCACCCTCACCTTGTACGATGGATAGCTGCAGTTCTACTCCAAAGGAAGGTGGTGCTAAGATGCGGGAGTTGGTCTTCTGAGCCGATAACGATATGTCCAGGATTGCCGCAGGGTTCACCACTGTCACCAGTACTATTCAACGTGTATACGGTGCCGATCACTGAACAACAGTTGGATGGGAGGGGTAGGACTCTATCATTCGTTGACGACACCCTCGTGTATCGACAGGGTCGAGATCGACAGGCGGTTGCCAACTATATGCAGGGCGAACTAGATCGAATTTCCTCATGGTGTGCTGATGCCGATGCCATTGTCAACCCTGCAAAGGCAACGGTTACATGGTTCTCACTAAACAACCATATTGTGAAAACAGACCTGCCGGCAGTAAGAATGGATGGGAGCATTCTGAGTAGAACCCAGTCAATGACATATCTTGGCGAGAGGCTTGATCGTAGCCTGTCCTTCAGAGGTCATGTCGATTATGTCATAACGAAGGCTCGAAAAGGTTTGGCAGCAATGAGAGTCATGGCGACTGCCAATATCGAGCAAAGACTGCTATTACTTCTGTTCCAAGGACTTGTGCTTTCACGCATCGAGTATGCCCTGGCCATCCTCACTGTCAGCCCTACACAGATTGGAAGACTTTAAAAGGTACAAAACGAAGCCATGCGCATCATTTTGGGCTGCACGAAAGACACCAGCTGTGTAGCAATGAGATACCTCCTTGACTTCCCGTCAATGGAACACAGGATCAAGATCTGGAGAGCTCGTGCATACTTAAAAATAAGTGCAGATGAGCAGCACCCTCTGCATGACGCTGTATTCAGAGAAAAGGGTGACAGGCTAAAGAGGATCAAATCATGGATGGGTCGGGCGGAAGATGTCGTCGGACAGGTCTGCAGTCTTACCAGTATCAACCCCGTCAAGGAATGGGTGCTGGTGCCTCCAGCTTTTAAGTGTACCTTCTCCTGCATTTTCACACTCGACAGACGGTGCAGAGAGCAGAACCCTGCCGCTGTCAATGCAGAGGTTAACGCGCTCATCTATTATCACTCAGATAGCCCCGAAGTGCTCATCTATACAGATGGATCTGTTGTAAAGCAGCAGAGAAGTGCGTGGGCATTTACAGCCCGTTCAGCGGGCCGAACCGTTCAAGAATCCAGTGGTGCCCACTCTATGACCACTGTGAGGTTTTTTGTGGGTTTATAGAGAATTACAGAAGTTCCAATGAGTGAAGTTCTATAAAGTATATCTCTCTATAAAAGATACAGGTTAGTAACAGCAAGTGTTGTCTAGAGGTATTGATATTTATTCTCGCATAACCCTTGTAGAGAAACCATTCAGAATTTTGGCTCACCGAGTACCCCCACTGTGAGAAATTAGACACAAGTTAAGTTCTACACAGAATTATTTATAGATGATTTCTCTTCTAGGCCATATATATATATAGAGATCTTGGCAGTTAGCCACAGTAACCAATGAAAGCAGTTCTCTCATCTTCCAGCTGACTGTGCTCTGGTCGCCAACCTCATTTTTGATCTCATTACATCTTTCAAGTGACACAAGACACTTGGACAAATGATCACATTGACAATTGTACCATTGTAGTGAACATAAACAATAACAACTGTATTTTACACTGGTTGAACAAGACAACATGAGAAGATCTTGACAACAGTTGGACAAACATTCACAAAGAATGATCACACCAACAGGTTAGACAAGTCATACATCATGGAAGATACTTGACAACAACCACACAGACTTTCACAATCTCTGTAACCAACAGTAACAGTAGAGTAACAGTCACCATGAAGATGCTTGACACCTGTTGGACATTTCTTTCTCAACAATGTACAAGACAATCACAGAGACATGTATCTCAAAAACTGTTCTCTTACTACTAATACTTTATTAATGTCTGATGAGGTCAAGTGAAGACTCAGGCTTCATATTCTGCCAACAATTTACATCTCAAATATGTTTATATGCAAATTATAGTGACATTATCTATGAAAACCCAAACACATCACTCAATATCCCCACAGAAACATCAATCTAAATAAACCCTCCTCCTTCACATATCTACACCATAGGTTATCCTACACCACAACACTTTAATCATGCTATCACTTTTCCAACCGTCAAATGAGGAAAACACATGATAAACCTATAGCCGAACACAAGTATAGGGAGACACTGCTATACTGATCCGTGTACCGTCTTTTAGCACCAATGAAGGTGTTGGGAATGTCTCAGGTTTCAGCTTTCCCCATAATGTTTTTCCAGTTTAGGCTATTCCCTACTTTGACTAGTCCGAAGCAAGTGACAAACATGTCCTTCCGAAGGGTGAGTAGACTGTTCGCAAAGTTGATAATTTGGGATTAGTTTTACTTTTCCAGCAGAGGAAGATCTAAAAACTATGATGTCCCATCATTCTTCTCTGCCAGTCTATCTCCCACAACAGGTTCTGATGTAATTGAATCACCACACCGACTTATCACTAATCCATTTTTGGGAATTTGCTCTATGTATTAACTTCTGCTCCTTTAGCTTTCAGCCAATATTAATAATAACTGTGATATAGTCTGCTCCAAGTGCACCTTTAATGTCCACTCTTAGCCAGTAGTGACATGCTGAAGACCAGGTGATCTCTCCTCTTAAGGTTTCTTCTTGAATTTATCTTGAAGATATAGCCTGGAGCTTTTACAAAATTGGAGAGTATCCCTGTCTTAGGCTTTTAAGAAAGACTTTTCTTCAGTGCCATCTGTATAGGCCAGAATTAGTGGATTCAGGCTGAATCTTTGCAACCTGTTGTTCATTTTGGTCTTTTTGGAGTCTGACTTTTCAGCTGGAGTTGAAGACTAGAGCTCAGGACTTCCCTGGATTTGTCCTGGTAATTGAAAGAGCCTCCTCCATCTTCCTCATTCTCTGTTAATAAACAAAGGCATAACATGTGTTTTACATCTATTGAACCATTGTCACAGTTATACAGTACCATCACAGATTCAGAGAGGAATGGGAGGGGAAAGGGGAGTGTGATATTCGAACACCCGCCTCTCACTGATGATGAAGTGCAATTTTATTTGGGGGTTTGGGGTGATATCCTTTCTCCAGGTTCATCCCCAAAACCGTGAAGTCATAGGCACATACTCCTAATCAGAGGCAGCTTCACACAATTATCTTGTAAATTCTCACAATGAGTAGATCACAGGAACCGGTGTACCATGAGAACAGACAGTGTGATTAAGCACCAAGAAGTAGGCATTGTATGGCAGAAATCATGCACTAGAAATGCTTTCACATGTGGAATACACATAATGAAAGAAAACATGAATTTTTCCTGACAAATAGCATGAGCCTTCCCATGTATTCATCTGACAGACACTGTAGGTTAATTTCTACAGTGCAATGCAGTCCTGCAAACATGGATATAATAAGTGTCTTTACTTTTACAAATATGAGAAGCTAATTATATAATTACCATCTCATTCATTCAAACATTCTCAGCCATTATAAGGGAGAAATTACATGCAGTATATAGCATCACACATTCTGAAACATAACTGCCAAAGGTAACTCTCAAGAGCGATGTACAGTTTGGTTAAGAATGGTCATGATAGGCACTCAATGAATGTTCAGAGCGCACAAAGGTTTTGCCATATGCATTGAGCGTGGTTTACAGTCATAAGCATATGCAAATCATCAAATCAGACAGACAATAGACATGGTAAGAATGTTTCACTGCGGTAGACATGACAGGTTTTGAGCGGCAGTTTTAGAGTCACTGTACCGAAGTCCTGTCTTCTTTTTACATTTTCTCAAGAAAATACTCGGCCATTCGTCTCTCTCTCACTTCATCAGGTTTACACATAACATATTAAATGATTTAGGTACCTGGAGTGCAGATGACCACCTCCCAAAGAATGCTTTTGGGCAAATTTTACCACTGCATCTTGAACACGTCCTTACGGGATGGAATCAAGGCTTCGACTGGCGGGCTAATTATGTATTAAGGAGCGTTACCAGCCCAAGGGTTACCCAATGAAATTGAGACCCCACCATTCATCTACCCTCTCTCGATCTAGAATCTACGATTCTATTTTTAGTTAGGGTATCACGACGGCTTACGTGGTTAACTACTGAGTATTGAGAAATGTAAATGGACTGGGGATGCGAACGTCTGAAGACATCATGCCACATAGCCTCCCCATACAACTGTCATGGATACAATGACTGATAGGTCAGGCGTTCACAGTTCCCAGATCCTTTAAGTGGTGTCATCATTTACTCATCTCCCATTACTCCAACAAGAGCTGTGCATATGGAACCAATTGATTCTTTCCCTGAAAAATCTGCTCCAATATTCATCCATCAGTCATGAATTTGGTGGCATCTGCAAAGACCATGAAGTTAGTCCTGCATGAAGTTCCATTTAGTCACTGGAAGTATGAAGAGTTATTACCACACTTAGTGAACTGCTCTCCAACTCATTTCTGACAATGCTCCACAGTCAATCTCCATGCTATTTTTCTTGTCCATGATGAATGATCTCTCAGAGTCACACACTTTCAAAGCATGAGTAGACCATTGAGATTCATTATGAGAAGTAATGGCTTTGCAATTAAACCAACTTCTATATGTCTGATGAGAGTGGTATAATTCCATATGTCTCTCACTCATTTGTCTTTATCAGAACTTCATTCTTCCCTTCGCCTCTGGAGAATGATAATCCTGTGAGAGTGTATTTAACTGAACACTTTCTCCAACAGTAATCTTGGCATTTGGAACTGGGTTAAAATTTTTGATCATCACCGGAGCAAAGACAATCACTTCCGGGTGAACTGTATAGCAGCCGCTGCAGAACTTAAGACTAAAATCTACTAGTGCAGATTTGGTTTGCGTTGGACACAGGATCTACCTTTCCAATAAGCCTCTTGTGTTTGCAGATAATAGCAATTTCCCATTATATTTCCTTGACTTATTTCTGCAGTCTTACCATAGATTTAGAGGTGCAGTTATTGGTTGAGATTTCCTCATTCCGTTAGGCCTCTATTTTGATTTGTTGTGAGAAGTGACAGCATTTTCTCTCCTTAGTTGCTCTATTTTCTAACGTAGCAACTGAGTTTGTAGATGCAGTTAGACTAACATCTACTACTACTAATTTATAATTCCAGGTGGAACTTCCAACTAGTTGTCTTCAGCCATGCTTTAGCGAAGTGCTTTTGAGTGACTGGGAAGTATCCGTTCTTTCTCTCCCACATGAGCAAAACGTTTACTTTTGGCGAATAAGGCGTTTCTTCTCAGCCATAGAGAAGTCCGTCATTATCACAGCCACCTTTGAAGGGGTGTGATTATGTGGGTATAGCTTCATAGATCCCAATATTGACTGGAATTTTGGAAGCAATTTTACTGACTTTGAGGATAGGACTGGCCAGGTCTTGTGAAGACATCTCGCAGATCAGTAATAATATAAGATTCCACTGCGGAATTCATGGTTCTTATTATATAAAGAGTCGACTGCTGGAGTGCAGGGATCTTTATCTTGAAATGAGTCAGCTGTTTGAAACTGATCTTTCGTTAGTCCACTTTCGCAGACATTGTGTATAGAGTGTCACTGCTGGAGTTGCAGTGAGCTCTACCATATAAGAGTTAACTGTTTGGAGACAGTAATCCTTATTTACATTCCCACCTTCTTCCGACAGAAAGGTCTTCCCAATTGAGAATGAAAAAGGGGAATGACATCAGCTGTACTCAACTTTGTCCGTCCTTTAATCTCCACCATTTCAGGCAGAAATGCTTTCTCAACTGAGGATGAATTGACGGCAGACGTCGGAGACGGATCCTGTTTTATCTCTTCATGAAATTTTTCAGGTTGTCCACGTTATGCTCCTAGTCGTATGATACGCCAATGACATCAGGTTGGTTATCCATCGTTTCCTGGACACATAACTTTGCGTACGCTCTCCACTTCCATATGAATGGCTAGGGGTCCAGTTATTTTGATGGCCTTCCTGGAGATTCAATGAGTTCACTCCTAGTGACTTGGATCCTAGTACACCAGAGATCACACCATCGAACAATAGACTAATGTCTTATAGACACCAGACTGTGGTCGGGTCATGAGTGACTGACCATGACATCAGGTAGAATCCTCCCTTCATCTCGTCCATTACGTATCAAGTACGTTTAAGAATACCACTAAATCAGGAATGGCAGAGACTGAGTTGATAAGGATGTTTCTCCTGGAGATTTCAGTCGTGCTCACTTTCTCAGCAGCTTGATCAGGGCTACCGACAAGATTACACAACTGAAGAATAAACCCAACGTCGAATCGACACTGGACAATAGCCGGTACGAATACTGACTATACTGAGAGAGATGGTTAGTGAGGTGTCTTAATGGTTGCCCAATTTTTCCATCAGGGTTCACACTCTCTGCTCTCAGTGTTGCCAACATGTTATGGGGACTGAGGAATTAAGTACCCATTATATGATGTGATGCAGTGATATTAAAATGTAAATACACTAATTCCCCTTTCTCCCATGCTAGCCAATAAGTTAGAAAATGGAGTAGGCCCCCTATTTATTCCCTGGATCAAGTGTCTTAATTTATCTCAAGAAAAATCAAATTTATCCTGAAATTAGCTGTCTATGTTATTTAAAAATAATTTGTGTCTTCTGGTTCTCAGGTACCTTTGATACTCATAGTGAACACAGTATGCACAAAATTACACAACATTATTGACAGTCTATTACATCAGCCCATCTTGAAACACAACATTATCATGGGTATATCAAACAGGTTGACCCATAAGATAATTACATTTTTGTTCAACTACATTGTACAATGTGACATTTGTGAACAGTGATACATGCAATATTACCACCATTAATGAAACAACCACCACCCGAGATTTACTTGTGGGTTTAAACATCTGGACCTTTTGTCCACATTTATGTGACGAGATCCATTAACCACATCATAAAACTCTAAGCAATAGGTTTAATTTTGCGAGAGGTTACTCCCTGATTCTAATACAAACATAGATATTCCCCCACAGGAGTCCCAGACAAGGTATACCCATAGTTTACATCCCGAGTCATCAGACCTCGTTATGTGAATCCCATAAAAGGTATTCCCAGGGTTCAATTAGTGTATAGAGCACTCAATATGTGATTACCTTGAGGGGTGTTCCCAGAGTTCTAATTGCCTATATTAGTCCACAATATGTGATCCCCTTTTGCAGGTTATTCCCGGGGTCCAGTCGCGGATACGAGTCCACAACATTTGATCACCTTTAGGGGTGTTCCCGGGGTTCAATCGCGGATACGGGCCTCCAACATGTGAGCACCTTTAGGGGTGTTCCCGGGGTTCAATCCCGGACGAGCCCCCAACATGTGAGGTTTTTTGTGGGTTTATAGAGAATTACAGAAGTTCCAATGAGTGAAGTTCTATAAAGTATATCTCTCTATAAAAGATACAGGTTAGTAACAGCAAGTGTTGTCTAGAGGTATTGATATTTATTCTCGCATAACCCTTGTAGAGAAACCATTCAGAATTTTGGCTCACCGAGTACCCCCACTGTGAGAAATTAGACACAAGTTAAGTTCTACACAGAATTATTTATAGATGATTTCTCTTCTAGGCCATATATATATATAGAGATCTTGGCAGTTAGCCACAGTAACCAATGAAAGCAGTTCTCTCATCTTCCAGCTGACTGTGCTCTGGTCGCCAACCTCATTTTTGATCTCATTACATCTTTCAAGTGACACAAGACACTTGGACAAATGATCACATTGACAATTGTACCATTGTAGTGAACATAAACAATAACAACTGTATTTTACACTGGTTGAACAAGACAACATGAGAAGATCTTGACAACAGTTGGACAAACATTCACAAAGAATGATCACACCAACAGGTTAGACAAGTCATACATCATGGAAGATACTTGACAACAACCACACAGACTTTCACAATCTCTGTAACCAACAGTAACAGTAGAGTAACAGTCACCATGAAGATGCTTGACACCTGTTGGACATTTCTTTCTCAACAATGTACAAGACAATCACAGAGACATGTATCTCAAAAACTGTTCTCTTACTACTAATACTTTATTAATGTCTGATGAGGTCAAGTGAAGACTCAGGCTTCATATTCTGCCAACAATTTACATCTCAAATATGTTTATATGCAAATTATAGTGACATTATCTATGAAAACCCAAACACATCACTCAATATCCCCACAGAAACATCAATCTAAATAAACCCTCCTCCTTCACATATCGACACCATAGGTTATCCTACACCACAACACTTTAATCATGCTATCACTTTTCCAACCGTCAAATGAGGAAAACACATGATAAACCTATAGCCGGGCACAAGTATAGAGAGACACTGCTATACTGATCCGTGTACCGTCTTTTAGCACCAATGAAGGTGTTGGGAATGTCTCAGGTTTCAACTTTCCCCATAATGTTTTTTCCAGTTTAGGCTATTCCCTACTTTGACTAGTCCGAAGCAAGTGACAAACATGTCCTTCCGAAGGGTGAGTAGACTGTTCGCAAAGTTGATAATTTGGGATTAGTTTTACTTTTCCAGCAGAGGAAGATCTAAAAACTATGATGTCCCATCATTCTTCTCTGCCAGTCTATCTCCCACAACAGGTTCTGATGTAATTGAATCACCACACCGACTTATCACTAATCCATTTTTGGGAATTTGCTCTATGTATTAACTTCTGCTCCTTTAGCTTTCAGCCAATATTAATAATAACTGTGATATAGTCTGCTCCAAGTGCACCTTTAATGTCCACTCTTAGCCAGTAGTGACATGCTGAAGACCAGGTGATCTCTCCTCTTAAGGTTTCTTCTTGAATTTATCTTGAAGATATAGCCTGGAGCTTTTACAAAATTGGAGAGTATCCCTGTCTTAGGCTTTTAAGAAAGACTTTTCTTCAGTGCCATCTGTATAGGCCAGAATTAGTGGATTCAGGCTGAATCTTTGCAACCTGTTGTTCATTTTGGTCTTTTTGGAGTCTGACTTTTCAGCTGGAGTTGAAGACTAGAGCTCAGGACTTCCCTGGATTTGTCCTGGTAATTGAAAGAGCCTCCTCCATCTTCCTCATTCTCTGTTAATAAACAAAGGCATAACATGTGTTTTACATCTATTGAACCATTGTCACAGTTATACAGTACCATCACAGATTCAGAGAGGAATGGGAGGGGAAAGGGGAGTGTGATATTCGAACACCCGCCTCTCACTGATGATGAAGTGCAATTTTATTTGGGGGTTTGGGGTGATATCCTTTCTCCAGGTTCATCCCCAAAACCGTGAAGTCATAGGCACATACTCCTAATCAGAGGCAGCTTCACACAATTATCTTGTAAATTCTCACAATGAGTAGATCACAGGGACCGGTGTACCATGAGAACAGACAGTGTGATTAAGCACCAAGAAGTAGGCATTGTATGGCAGAAATCATGCACTAGAAATGCTTTCACGTGTGGAATACACATAATGAAAGAAAACATGAATTTTTCCTGACAAATAGCATGAGCCTTCCCATGTATTCATCTGACAGACACTGTAGGTTAATTTCTACAGTGCAATGCAGTCCTGCAAACATGGATATAATAAGTGTCTTTACTTTTACAAATATGAGAAGCTAATTATATAATTACCATCTCATTCATTCAAACATTCTCAGCCATTATAAGGGAGAAATTACATGCAGTATATAGCATCACACATTCTGAAACATAACTGCCAAAGGTAACTCTCAAGAGCGATGTACAGTTTGGTTAAGAATGGTCATGATAGGCACTCAATGAATGTTCAGAGCGCACAAAGGTTTTGCCATATGCATTGAGCGTGGTTTACAGTCATAAGCATATGCAAATCATCAAATCAGACAGACAATAGACATGGTAAGAATGTTTCACTGCGGTAGACATGACAGGTTTTGAGCGGCAGTTTTAGAGTCACTGTACCGAAGTCCCGTCTTCTTTTTACATTTTCTCAAGAAAATACTCGGCCATTCGTCTCTCTCTCACTTCATCAGGTTTACACATAACATATTAAATGATTTAGGTACCTGGAGTGCAGATGACCACCTCCCAAAGAATGCTTTTGGGCAAATTTTACCACTGCATCTTGAACACGTCCTTACGGGATGGAATCAAGGCTTCGACTGGCGGGCTAATTATGTATTAAGGAGCGTTACCAGCCCAAGGGTTACCCAATGAAATTGAGACCCCACCATTCATCTACCCTCTCTCGATCTAGAATCTACGATTCTATTTTTAGTTAGCGTATCACGACGGCTTACGTGGTTAACTACTGAGTATTGAGAAATGTAAATGGACTGGGGATGCGAACGTCTGAAGACATCATGCCACAACCACGAGCAGCATGACGATGGAGGTGATGGCAGTTACACAGGCTTTCATATGGCTGGAATCACAGCATTATACCAACGTGTGTGTACTAAGTGATTCAATGAGCATGATTCAGAAGGTCGAAGCTGGATCTGTACGTAGACATTGGACTGAGTCGCTGCGGAAGTCTGTTGTCCGCAAAGTCACCTTCATCTTCGTCCCGGGACATGCGGGAGTCGAGGGAAATGAACGAGCTGATAAATTGGCTGGCTCTGCACCCCCTGTAGATGGCCAGCCCATGGATCGTGCCGATGTTATTAACGCCCTTAAAGATTTGGCGAGAACAGAGGATTTTGACGCCAGTGATTCCACATCGCTTTCCAGGATGAAAGACATGGGAGTAAGAATCGGCACAGCCAGACGCGAGAGGTACATCGGGAAAACATAGCGCCTCGTCAACCAACACATAACTGGCACTATTAGCCACCGGACGCTGATGCATATGCTGGGGGGAGGATCTGAGCACCTATGGACATGTCCGGAGTGCAACGAAGATACCCCAACTGATAACTAACTAACTAATACTTGAATGACATTTATTTTAAAAGGTCTTCCGTTTAATTTTACTGATAGGACTCTGTCTGACACAGCATGATATCCTTTGACAGAATTTGATGTTTGCTTATCTAATATAATGACTACACCTCTTTGCTGTTCTTCTCCCCCAGAGTAAATAATCTTACAATCCTCTCCTGTCCTTATCTCTGCTCCTTTCCATCTCGTTTCCGATACTCCTAATATGTTAATCTTCTCTCTCTCCCCATTTCTTTTTTGATGTTTTCTAATTTTCCATCTGCATTCATTGTTCTAACGTTCCAAGTTCCTACTTTCAATGATATTAATCTGTTGCACCTAGTAGCCTGTTGACGGTCTGGAGTCACCTGGTGCGCATGACTATCCCTACCGGGCGAGGCTGTCACAAATGGCTATAGAAAAATAACTAATTATGATAACAACCTGAAACCAGTTTATTTGTATACATACATTGTCCCTTTATTTCTCAACATAATTTCCACCAACATTGATGCACTTATCCCATCTTTTTATCAGTCCTCCCAAACCGGCTGCGTAGAACTGCATGCCCTGTTTTCTAAACAACGTTTTAACTTCACATTCAACTTCGGCGTCATTCGCGAAATGTCTCCCTCCAAGGTGGGTTTTCAGTGGACTTAGCCCATAGCTATTTCCCGTAAAGAGGTGCATAGTTGTGTAGACAGTTACGCGGATGAGTCAATAAGTAAGTCACACAGTTCTGTGATATTTCAGTTAAACGAAACCAGGGCACGCAGATTTATGCAACCGGTTTGGGAGGACTGATAAAACGATGGAATAAGTGCACCAATGTTGGTGGAAATTAGGTTGAGAAATAAAAGGACAATGTAAGTTTAAAAAATAAACAGATTTCAAGTTGTTATCATAGTTAGTTACTTTTCTACAGCCATTTGTGACTTACTTATTAACTTACCCTCATATATTGCTTGGTACATAATGTGTTACATAACAAATACATATGTTGTTTGATACATACTGTGGTAAATAATAAACACATATACTGACTGGTAAATAATTCGGTAAGTAACAAAAACATATATTGATTGGCAAATAATGCGGTAAATAATAAACACATATATTGCTTGCAACATAATGAGATACATAACAAATAGCTTTAACAGACCCGTGCGTCAGGCATTACCATCCACTATTCGAGTATCTTCCAGTGTTTACTTCATGCTGTCAGATTTTGCCCTGGCCTCATGATTACATTGCCCTTGCTTAAGCAAATGCTACGAAGTGTTGTCTCTTTTATGTGACCTCGTCCAGAAAATATCATTCCTATCTTAATTGAAGATTGTGCACAGCGTCTGCAGATACGTGAAGTGCGTATCCTCACCGATGGCAAGCCGTTCCTTATCACGAAAATTCAGATTACATTCTCATAGCTATAGCTATGAATAACCAGGAACTAGCTTACCATCTCACTTGAATACCTTGCTTACTTATCATTGGATCGTTCTTTCGCTCTCTCTAGCCCGTCAAGCAAGACATATGTTGACAGACAGTTGGGCACTCATTTAAACGTTCACTTCACACACGCACACACCCACAGAATCAATCACCAACCAATGCCCAACCTACACATACACCCACACACAAACACCCGCTGTTATTCCTATTTAGTTCTAGTGGAGCTGATTATTTTAAAATAGGGTTTATTTACATTAATTTGGCATACTGTTGCCGGTGTCTGCGTGAAAATATAAGAATATATCTCAGGTAAAACAGGTAATAACAAGACAGGTAGTGCCTTGTGAGTGTAAATTGCTAGATCTTCACTCACTCCGAGCCACAACATGATGGGTACGGTAAACTAATTCCCCCCACTGCCACATTTCCTCAACATAAAATCTCCGGAAAATTGTGAACATTAGATGAACCCTAAATAAGCAAGGCTAGAATACATCAATATAATGGTATATATTGTTGCAATCCTTGACAACTGCAATGCTCATACAAGCGCAGAATCAAACATCTGGTACTTAGTAGCATTTGAATATTGCGTTATATCTCCCTTTTATTCTACTTTATTTTTAATCTCCAAAAGAGCATAAGCCCACAATCAACTTACTTCAAACCGATTTACTTGGTTTTTTTCCCCGGGATTTGAGATTTAAACAATGAGCACAACCACTACTGGCAACGATGATCGTATTCCCGTACGAACCTAAGGCCTTGTCCACTTCCATGTCTTCCATATTGACGTGGACAAGGCCTTACTTCCAACCCTCCAAGCCTTTGCTAACTTCTGTAGCTCCCTCCATAAAATTAAAGTAAAGGACTTTTTTACACGTCCCAAGACGTATGACACCACAAGATGTTTGTAGACCAGTCGGTATGCGATAGCTATGGTCAATATTGCGCCGGCCACCTTTTCTTCACATAATAATTCCTGGTACCAATTTTAGGCAACCTGTAAGTGGGAGATCAAGTCAATTTAACATTTCTTTCTCAGTGAGGGCTCGAACACATGCCAGCAGGCAAAGCGACTGGAGGATCGCTTTGCCAGCTTCTCCCATGCCCTGTCCATGTTATTTATCTCTGTAATTCTCTACTCGATGTTCTTTTAGGTTCCCGCCAACTCCCTGTGCTCGCTGATTCCCCAGGAAGGTCTTTCTGGCTATACTATTGAAAGATTGTCTCTATGTGTGTTCTGTCCAACTCCGACGTCTTTACCTCATTACTTCATTTATTCGAACTTGTTTAACTTTCTCCACAACTCCACACTGTTGATTCTTTCATACCATGTCAATACAATATTGCACAGGCATAAATTATTTTAGGTCTGTAGTTTATTAAGGGCTGTTTTAGTGGTTCTCCGTGTGTTTAAACCATACAGCAGTACCCATTTGACGTTATCTATTCCAAGTGTGCTGCTATATTTAATTTCTTTTGACTTGCACAAATTTCATAATACCTTTTGTGTTCTTATTTTAATGTTTATATTGCCATACTTAGATTGTATACCTTTTTGGTTTGTTTTGTTTTATGTGGCACTTTAATTGTACACGGTTATCCCCATGTGCTGCAGTCTCCTCCCTTGATCACACAAGTAGAATCTAAGTACAGTGCACAAAATCCGTAACCCAGATCAGTAAACAAACGTATGTAAACCAGAATCACACATGTTATATATATACATATCCGTTTACTGATGTTGACTGTTACAATGAAGGCATTTAGTCCGGGTAGCCACTGTTTAGGTGTGCATTTTGCAATATGCATAGGGGTCGTCGTCGAGGATTGTCCGCCCTTCTCCTCGAAGGTTTTCCGCTGGAATCACTACCTCATTATCGGGTGGAGCGAATATACCATCCTGATTTTATTTTACGCTGTTAATTCAATCAGCTTCGCACGCGTTAAGGTGAACATCCTTACCTTTAAGCTATTCTGTCTACTAAATTACGTATACATGAAAATTAAGACGCTTCTAATTTCAATAACTTAGTAGACACATAAATATGCGCTTACTGTGAGTGTTTTGCAGGCTAAGGTATTAAAGTCGTTTGCCTGAGCACTCACCACACTGTGTGCACCCGAGTATTTGTATTTCACAATCAGTAGACAAAAACAGTATTACAATTTCACTGGAGGGAAAGAAGAACTTACAGATCGAACGAACGAATGAACGAACAATATTTATTTTCAAACGGTTACAAATTGGACATTCTTACAGTCTTACATAGTCTTACATTCGGCCCAAACAATCACGCATCATTCGCTCATCAACTGTGCATGTTACAACTTCGACAATTGGATGTTGTAAACAGAAACAATGCACATTACCATGCTATGAGACAGGCAGACACACGTACACACGTACATTCATAAACACACAAGCACACATACATACCTGCATATATACTTACATCATTTGCACAAACTCTCACAGTTATGCAAACACTCTGTAACATACAAATACACACTCCCTCGCATACACTGCATGCATGCGTACATACACACACACAAACATATACACGTACGTACACGAATATACACACACAACACACACAAACATATGTACATACACACGCGCATACACATACATAATCATATATACACATGCACACACATACGCACATACACACGCATACATATATACACACATACACACACACATACATAACCTATACACGCAGATCTTTCCAACAAGAATGTAATATTGAAGGCGATTGGCTATTAACTTAAATAGATGTGTGAACAATGAAATGTATGTAACATGTGAACAGACATGAAAGTCCAGACAAAATGACTATGGAGTGAATTATACCCGGGAGGCGAAAGAAAGGAGAAGAGGGTGACCATAATGAAGAAGATTTCAAAATGTGAAGATAACTGACACATGACAGTACATTTAAAACTTATGAGAAACATGTTAAATCAGGACAGAAACAGAGGCAGGACATGTGAATTATGATATAGAATATCTTGAAATACTTATGGGAAACATCATTCACATTATGTAAATTAATCAGGGCAGAAACAGAGACTGGACATGCGAATTATGATATAGAATATCTTGAAATGCTTATGGGAAACATCATTCACATTATGTAAATTAATCAGGGCAGAAACAGAGACTGGACATGCTAATTATGATATAGAATATCTTGAAATACTTATGGGAAACATCATTCACATTATGTAAATTAATCAGGGCAGAAACAGAGACTGGACATGCGAATTATGATATAGAATATCTTGAAATACTTATGGAAAACATCATTCACATTATGTGAATTAATCAGGACAGAAACAGAGACAGGACATGCGAATTATGATATAGAATATCTTGAAATGCTTATGGGAAACATCATTCACATTATGTGAATTAATCAGGACAGAAACAGAGACAGGACATGCGAATTATGATATAGAATATCTTGAAATGCTTATGGGAAACATCATTCACATTATGTGAATTAATCAGGGCAGAAACAGAGACTGGACATGTGAATTATGATATAGAATATCTTGAAATAATTATGGGAAACATGGTAAATTAGGACAGAAACAGATATATGACATGTGAATTAAGATATAGAATATCAGCAAAACCTATAGGAAAAACTTCTTCAACACAGGACAGACTACAGGGTGAGTGAGACACAAATGCAGCTAGAGAACTCAAGTCCTACGATACGTGAGGCGGGCATTCTAATATTTCCGTCACGTGCTTCTTTGTACAGCTTCTAACAACAGGAAAGGATAAAGAAACCAATAATAATGCATGAAAGAGACTTCTAAATACACTTCCTCAAGTTTTGTTTTTTTTAATTTGTAATAGGAAATGGCGCTGGGTGATATCCAAAATGCTGGTTTGATTAAGAAGATGGCAGCGATATTTCACACTCACATTAAAGGGTTGATAACACGACGATAGCTGTGTCAATAATATGTTAGCAAATGGTAAGAAATGGAAGATTACAGGAGACAAATGAAATTTCGCATAGGGAGGTTGACACAATAATAATTCCAACCTAGTGTACGTGAATGTGTTTGTGCGTGTGTGTGTGTGTGTGTGTGTGCGAGCGTGTATGTGTGTGTGTGTGAGTGTGTGTGTGTGTGAACGCGGATGTGTGGGACTGGTATAGCAACAAGATTAGAAGACAATAATGTGTGCATGTCTATGCTCGCGTGTGTGCGTGCGGGTGTGGGCGCGCTCGTGTGTGTGAATGTGGGAAGGGGTGGTTGAGTGGTTTTCTGGCATAGCGGAAATTATAAGACAGTGATGTGTGTGTGTGTGTGTGTGTGTGTGTGTGTGTGTGTGTATCAGTATGTGTCTGTATGTGTCTGGTAGAGCGAAATGAATTTGAATGGACAAGAGCGCTAGTTTTTAAACATCTGATGTGTCAATGCTGATGTAGTGGGTGGAACTCCTACACTTATATATATATATATATATAGTTGGGAGTCTCCGTGGCCAACTGGTCAAGCCTTTTGGCTCGGGCTCCGAAGGTGGTGGGTTCGATTCCGGGCCGCGTCTTCAATTCACGAGTGAAATTGTTTGGAGACTCCTGTGCATCGTCGATAGAGCTACGGAGTTCGTGCTATGTCCGACGCTTTCCGCGCTACGGAAAGAGATCGATCCATATGGAATAAAACACGGTGCAATGAAGTCGATCATGTCGACTTTATATATATATATATATATATATATATATATATATATATATATATATATATATATATATATATACATACATATATATAGTATTACATTTTTCTGTTTTTCTGTTTATATTAACAGGGCCTTTTACAATATTAATTTATTATATTTGTTTCCTAAGTTGTCAGATGGTTTATAGATTACAAACACGTTTCTTTAGTACGTAGATGCAGTGTGTGCTAGTTTTCTTTCAGAAGATGTCTGTGATTAGAACATTAATCTCTAAATTGAGGTATTGAATTTCCTACATGTGTACTTCTGAAGGTAACATATATTTTCACAAGTATAGTGCGCACATTCAACTCATAAATATATGTACCCCGTTTACTGGTAATGACGTGAACGTGTTACAGCTTAGATATTTAAGAAACTTTACCATGCGATTAATAACTGTCAGAATTTACGTGGTTTCAACAAATTCAAGTGCTGCTAATATAAAGTAATGTAAATATAGATACGATGGCTTAACTCGAACTCTCGAAACACGGTTATCAACACCCTAGCATCAAATATGTCTGCCTGCAGTGGATGTCAGCATGGCTGAATGGACAAGAGCGCTTGATTTTAAACATCCGGTGTGTCGATGCTGATGTAGTGGGTGCAACCCCTACACCGGTTTGTTGGACTAAAATGGTGACTTCTCGTCCTTGATTTGGGGACGTAAATTACAAGTACCTCTGAGATCGGAGAGAGTTCGCCTAACGGCGAGGGACATTGACAACATGGAAAGCTAATCCACACGCAAAAATCAGCCTAGTGCACTAGATTCAGTATCACGTTATGGACTACTCTTAAGTTTGAAGCGAGCAAACGCACAAATAAAAATACGTCTGCATTATTAACTGTTTATTTTTGGATTAAAAACATAGGCCCATCAGGATCAACATTCAGAAATGTCTTTATGAAAAAAGTGTGTACCTATCATTGGAAGAGACATTTAGAGTAGAAAAATGGGTGGACTATACTCGAGGTATCACGGTAATTACAATTATTTTCTTCTGTAACAAAAGCTGCTAATGACAGGTAGAACGAAACAAAAATGGCAGGTAAAACGAAACAAAAAAATGGCAGGTACAATTATTACACATTTATCTGCATTTTCATCTATTAGAGCTTTTAAAAAAAATGAAAAATAATATTACTTCATTCATCATGTGCCATGCTGATAAGCGAGGGCGGTCATGTTTCGTCATCTCACACGATCACTAGATAGTTTAGTTTAGTTTATGGATCAACATCACGGCACACGGGTGCAACCCATAAGTGCTCCGTTCTCCTCCTAACTCAAACCTGAGTCTGGAGAAACTCAGCTCAGTGCACGAACTCCGTAGCACCGCCGAGGATCCTGAAATACTTGGGTAGATTTTTAACTCGAAATTTTGCCCGGGCAGCGCCGTTAGGCTACTCTTTTTCGATTTCCAACTGCCAAGGGATTTTTTACGTGCGCAACAATACACACGGGCGTCCGATCTCACTACCCAGAGACCAGGGGAAATTACTGGAAGTCCCGCTGGATTCTTTAAAAATAAATCCTGGTCCTACACACGATCACTAGAGTCGTGGATGAGCTAAGTATTCTTGACTCGACCATACCATGTGGCCAAGCCACGCAGACATTTACTTCTCTGCCTTCCTCTTGTTCTCTTCCCCTCGAACTTGACAGTTGTCACCAAATTCTCCAGTTTATTTCTTCTTATAACGTGACCAAAACTTTGCACTGCCTATCCTCCATGTTCGTGACCGGAAGTCTGCCCCTGGAGTGCTTATGCTCGAGGCCACCGTTTGCATTCGCATTTTCCTCATGTTGGACTGGTAGTTTATGGTTCCGTCGCCCTGCTACTGAGTTGAGTGGGTGGCACGACTCTGTGAGCTGTGAATTTCGTGTGGAATGCTTTAAAATCTGCCCGAGTTTTTTGGAGCGTGAACTGCATGTTCAGAGCAATGCCGGCTGGCTATGTACCAGAATTGACCGGTATTTGTGCCTTATGCAGAAATGTGTGGCTGCTGGTCTTCTGGTTGACTGCCGCTTCCTTTGACGATGCACTGTATTTCGAGGAGGACTGTTGTTTTGGCATTTTGGAGACGGCATTATGTATAGTGAAATGTATTTTTTACATCTGTCCGAGGTGTTGTGGCGTGAACTGCGTGCTCGGAAATTTGCGTAGCTGGCTAGAAAACATCTAGAAACGGAACAACAACATCTAGAAATATCTGCATGCATGGCGGCTTGTTGTGACGCAGAAGTGACCGGTTTTTTGCCTTGTTTTCTAATGACTGCCGTTTCCATCCATGATGAACTGTATTTTCGTAGAGGAATTTTGTATTGGTATTCTTTAAACGGCATTATGTACAGTGAAATGTGTGTGTGTTTTTTTTTTTTTTTAAATATCTGTTCGAGGTTGTTTTGTTTCGTGAACTACATTTCAGAGAAACAATGGCGTGGCTGGCGAGAAAACAGTTAGAAACGGAACACCAACATCAAGAAACTTCGAGACTTTGTAGGTGAACATCTGGTTGGGAAAGTGACTGCCAATTATATCAAGGACGAATGTTGCGTGGGGGAATTTTGTGGTGACATTCTTGTGGCGGCATATGCACAATGTACCTGAGCGGACTGTTCTTTGTCGAGACTCCTGTCTTTTCCACTTTTCACATGAGACAGTGAGGAACATTTTATGTGATATTCACTGGCACAGGAACGGAGCATAATAGGGACGACCCGTTGCTGCGATGTTGGAACCGCGACTGAACTGAAATGAACTGACCAAACAATTTGACTGTCTATGTCTAATTTCTCTAATCAGTGTTACGACTTTTATGTGTTTCTTGCAGGACTTAACGAGGAGTTTTATCAATACATGTAATCATGTTGGAGATTTCAACCCGTGTGCATTCTAATGGTGCATGCAGTGTATTGATCTCCTTACAGGTGTATTAATAATCTGTCCTGAAGCAGTTTTCTGCTACGGGTCTATGGTATGAGTGGCCATCACATTTTGTAGGCCTGAATGCACGGAGGGAGAGGTGGCCAGACTTTTCCTCTGTCGGCGACAAGTGAACGCAGGGTTCGAATCTTCGTTCTACGACATTATTTCCGGAGCTCCGCGATCAACTACAGTAACGCGCCCGCTCACAGTGTTGCATTTTATCTGCAAGGCGTTGAAATCAATCCCATATTGATTTTCTAGCAAGTTTACATTTAGTAGTTTGCCATTATTTTCTGTAATAGAAGTCTACGTGTAAAACTAACTGACTAGGTAAAATG
Source organism: Cepaea hortensis (assembly GCA_963921405.1). NCBI lineage: Eukaryota > Metazoa > Mollusca > Gastropoda > Stylommatophora > Helicidae > Cepaea > Cepaea hortensis. The sequence continues at coordinate 55,018,244 of OY992895.1, read as the reverse complement.
AACCCACGTCCCCGCCGTTAACTCACACGAAATTTAAGCGCGATCGCGTTAAAGCTCACAGCGAAGCTGACCTTTTACTTTACGGTCGATGTTTTTTCCTTTTCAATTCTAGCGGGGGGGGGGGGGGGGGGGAGGAGGAGAAAGGATCGCTGTATGTACCTGTCATGGCAGTTGTCTAGCTGTGGTCAGTCGTTCTGTGTCATTAATCTTCCTACCCACTCGGTTATATATCTATGTAGTGTTTCTTCAAGCCTGATTCCAAGTGAGTGCTTCCGAACTGATTCAGTTAGATGTTTCCTTTTATTTTGTTTTTGAAATACATATATTTTTAACATAGTTTATTGCATTAGAATACTTAAAAGCGGGTGGTACATACGAATCTTGTAATATGTCCCTAAACTGACATTCTATAAGATTTGAACATAGATAAAAACTGGTTCATAAGCGGTATTATGTGTCGGAAACTGACATGTTTTGGTCATATAACAGTCACATTTGTTTGCGGGAAAAATATCTTTGAAAGACGTGGTTCTTGGAAGTTGAGACAGGGGTGGAGCAGCAGGAATAAGGACACGGGACATTGAGTAAGAGAGTGAGAAACTACGTATAATTCAGGTCTATAATACTATTTTTATTTAACAGTTGTACCAACCTTCTGTAATTCAGCGTCAATATAGACTTAATGAAGATGAACAACTGTATATCTTATCATAACGATTGTTTTTTTCTGTTTGTTGCGATGCAGCACTAATGCGAGTCTTGCTCACTCTCAATGTAAAAGTATAATCAACTTATTAATTGCATTAACTTGACTGTTGTAGAATGTAACAACTCCTTGTTGGCAATTTACGTGAAGCCAAATATGCAATCCCGAGAAAGAGCACAAAAGAGTTAAGCTAATTGATGTAAGAAACGGGATTAACAAACAACACCAGCACTGTTCAAATGTTCTCATATTTTGCAAATCTTAACATTCGAAGGGATGAACCTGTTATAGAAACCTAAAATAGATGCAGAAGAATTAACTGAAACCACAAACAGACAAATAACTGAAAACTGGACATCAATACTTGCAAATATCAGGAAATACGTAAAGTCAAAGTCAGATGAAATTAACAGTGTTTCAATATTAGATGGCAGGCTTGCGGGACAAGCTACTGTGCAAAACGGACGATCAATGGACCGGGTTAACATTCTGATTACGCTCAGAAAGGCATACGAATCAAGTAATGGCTGGGACGCAGAAGTGTTTCCAAGGCACCAGGGCCGGGTTATATACTGGCCAAGACATATTGACGCGTCCCCGTCGAGCGTCCTGGGCAACAGGTCCCTTCGGGGTCCTGGCTAAAGTCAGTAGGATCGCCGATTCCTCCGAAGTCGGAGAGTGTCTGCCTGTACGGCGAGGAACCACCAGTCTGCACACCAATAAGCCAGACATGGGACAACGGATACTCATGCAAAACTCAGGTCCTGTATGACATCACACTGATGTTGGACAACAGGATTCCTTCATCCGACATACAGGACTTCGCGTTGGAGCTCAAGCCAACGAACACAAGCAAGCAAGCAAGCAAGTAATGGCTGAAACTTAACCAACCAGCAAGTACAACAGACTCATCTGTGTACATGGAAGAATTGTCACAAACCAGTGCTTGTGTTTCTGTCTCAACGACTATAGGTTTTGTTGCTTGCATTCTGTGTCTAGTCTGATGCTGGCTGAAAGAAACATAAAATGCCGCTTAAGTTACTAAAGGATTATGCACGCGTTACACACGACAGCTTATCATCATCACCATCTTACTCTTTTGCTGTCAAGCGTCGTGGAGAGTAATATTGAGGCTTGTCTATGGGACACATTTTTCAGTCCCATCCCACGGTAATTTTGCCTGTCCCATCCCATGGGATTCCCATGATAATACTAATATGGAATACAGTTCAAGTAAAATTATGAAATTTATGAAAGGTTAGGGTTAATGTCTACTAAATAGGATTACATGTACAAAGAGATATGTAAAACAACAGAATTTATTAATGTTTAATCTAACTATGACAATTCAGCGTCATTCTGACACTCCCATTCTGTTTCTGAGTCACTCTGCTCATTCATCACATTATCAATTTCCTGCTGATCGACTGTTTGTAATAATTCAGTTAATCCAGGTAATCCCTAAACCATTTCCACAATGTTCATCTTACATGCAAATCTGATATACACAGAGTTTATAACGAGAGCTGGTAACATCCGGTTTCGTAACTTACTCAACAACAATCCAGCTGCACTAAATAAGCGCTCTACTGCCGCTGAGGACACTGGTATGGCCAAAATAATGTTAGCACTTGCTGTTAGCAGTGGAAACCAATGTTAATTTTTCCAATAATTTAATGGTTGTGAAGTTGGTTGCCGTAATTTTTGAAACATGGTGACTTCATCCTCAAGGCATTTGTTTCTGGGGTCATCAAACTTAAGTGTTTTGTTTGATGGAGTATCAAAAAATAAGTCAAAATCACTTTTTGGCTTGTGTTCTACAATTCCTGCTACTTCACATACAGCAGATGATTCAGAAGAAAGATTTAAATATTTGATGAATGAAATAACAGTTGGAACAACAGACTTAGAAAAAGCGATTCAATCATTGGCCCATTTATTGGTGTCCACATTCCCTTTCTTCTTAGTAACAACTGACTTGACCATGTCTTCTATTTTGGCTTTAATGTCAGCTCCAGTAAGGAATGCTGCAGTAACTGCCAAAGAACTGCCGCAATATGGCCACAGTTTTTCTCCAATAATTTTCTGAAAATTCTGACAATATTTCTTCACCATGCTGCTGGAAGTTTCTTCGTCAATATCAGCAATAACATTGTACAATTGGTAGTCTAGGAGGAAGTATAACAGCAAAATTAAATGAGATGTAGCACCATCAATTTCTAGGTTGTCATAAAACTTGCCGAATTTCTCACGTATGTACAGCATTCCTTTGATCTGAACAATATTCGGAATGTGGTTTAAGAATTCTTCATCGTCTTCATTAAAGTAATGCTAATAAGTTTCTTAAATGGGCATTGAAACGTTGGTAATATGATCGCATGCTCACATTTATTAATGTATCCGGTGTCCCACCACGAGATAAAGAATTGATACAAGTATATAAAGAAAAAGGAAGGATAAAAGGCTTTAAAAGGTTTTTTTTTTAAAGTTGCTATGACATGGCAACTGTCCCATGTGTCCCATGGTAAATACAAATGTTTGCTGTCCCGTCCCATCCCATCCCATGGTACGTTTCCCATGGGATTCTCATGGGAATCTCATTCCCATGGACAAGCCTAGTAATAGTTGATGTTCCAGCGCCCGATTGATGGCAATGGATATTGTTATTCCGTGGGATTGTAGAATGTCTTTAACGTCGACAATCGATTTTCTTCTGGAGCGTCCTCTTGCTCTCGGATAAGATCTTTTTTGATGTAGCGTCAGCGTTGATAACTTAATGTGTTACATTCTAAGGTCTAACCATTTGATCTTATGTCTTTCCATACATGGGGCACAAAATGTTGATCACACTGTCTGTCTGATAACATCATTTTTTAATTTATCTCTGATAGTTAATTTGGTAATTCTTCTCAAGCATCTTACCTAGCAGGTGTTTGACATTACGTAAGTATCAGTGAATTGGATAAGTTCCAAGTTTGAAAATGGTAGCATAGCGTTTGTGTGAATATGTTATTTATTTCTGCCTCTTTGTGGAAATTGGTATGTTTGAATGTTTCAGTATGGGTGATAGATGCTTTCAGTATGGGTGATAGATGCTGACAAGCGCAGATGCTTTTTGTCATCTGATTTAGATTTCTCTTCTATTCTGCCAACTTCGGTGATCATACTTCTTAAATATTTAAATTATTTAACTTATTTCAGACGTTTACTATTTATTACTGTATTTACATTTTTCAAAAGTTTATTATTTATCAGTGTATTTACTTGATCACATGATCTGCTAACTTGCATTACTTCCTTTTTGGCTGTATTTATCTTCATATTGTATCTACTGCATGTGAACTCAGCTTATTTATATAATTTAACAGTCTGCCCTCGTCGCTGTAAAACAGGCACTGATCGTCTGCAAATAAACTCTCATTTATTGCGGGAGGATCTATTGTTTCGTTTAAAGTACAGAGTTCAAAATTTTCTGAAACGGGTCTGTCAAGACTTGCTTCTTTGGATACTCTATCTAGATATAACGGGACAAGGGAGAGCACACATCCCTGTCTCACTCCTGCATTGACTGTGAACATTCCCCCCCCCCCCCCCCCCCGCGCGTTTCCATCCTGTTTCAGGATATTGCGGTCAACATCAGCATCTTTCAGCTGTATGTTGATTCCTAGGCTAGATTACGCTCATCAGCACGCCACGACTTTCTGAGCGACCGGCTGCATACTCTCATAAGTCACTAGCGTGACTCGAACCACTTCTAATTCTCATCCGCTCACGTTGACTACGAGAGTATTCGGGATTAACGGAGAAAGCTGCTAACCCCTCGGCCAGGCAGCCGGCATTGACTGTGAACATACCTGATATATTTTTATTGTGTACTTATTGCACTTAGGCTCGAGTTTTACATGGCTCTGATATTTTCTAGTAACTGTCAACGAAAGTTGATAATGCTTTAAAAATAAACATGAAGATATATTGTAACTGAAAATCCGTCAAAGTTGACTGGTGACACTTGTTTTACACATTGCAACCAACCCGGAGAAAATGTTTTAAGTATAGCGTGGCCGTGGACTATATCCTTCAAGTCTGCGCTACTCCCACATAGGTCACTCTAGGACTAAGGGGTGGGGGCTATTCACAGTGACATACCTCGAACCTGTATAAGTAACATGCCCACCCAAGCTTAATCTTAACCAGCCAGTATGTACTGTCTCGAATAATTTGATCAGAAGATCTCAAGTTGCCATTCCCAGATTACATATCCAATAGCGTATGAGCTTGGAGGGGGGAATGAGAGCTTTACAACACAATTCACTTGTGATCCGAGTTTCACACCGGGGGAAAGGGGAGGGGGCATCCAAGAAAGAGTCTTCACCAACCCCATGTCAGTGTATGAGGACTTTGTCGGGACTTAGGCGACCTGCATCGAACTTTAAAGATACATTTCTCAACGTTCCTGAGTATTCGCAAATTCAAAAAAAGAAAAAACAAATGAAAACAAGCAACACATACTTGTGCTACCAGAGATGGCACTCATTGTATCGTTCATGGAACAACGCAAAGAAGCCAGTGGCATGCATTAAATGTCTATGTGAATATTGATGAGACCTCTGAGAAAGAAGACAGCAACAGTAAGAAATAACATTCAAATATAACATTTTTTCTCAGCAGAAGCAACAGAAGTTACTGATTATTCGGAATCAATATATTTAGTTCAGTGTTTGTGACCAGGAATTGGCAGAAAATAGTTGTAATATAATGCCCGGAACTGATCGTTTGGCAAGAAGGCTGTGAGTGGAATCGATTAAGTTTATAGTGGTGCTTGAGATTCCATTCATCAGACATCGCTACTGGTCTTTTAAGAGTCGCACGTCCATGATAGAAACGATCTTTCATGAGTCGCCTGTTGGTCGCTTTTACAGGGATTATTGTCTGCTCTTAATGCATGGAATGCCCTAGAAGTATGCGCTGGATTTGGGATAAAGCAGTATAATACTCACACAAATAGCGAGTTATGTGAATGGCTGTTGTTTTGTTTCTTAAATCTCGGTTTTGTTAAATATCCGCAGCATAATCTCTTAATGGCACAGAGTTGTGATTTATTGTTGTTGATTGTAAGGAAATAAAGGGTAGAAGTAATAAGATACATTGTCATGTGAATTACTGTACTACGCAGCATTGGAGATACATTTGCAGCTCAAGTAACCTTTCTTCTGTATTACCCAGGGAGGAATAAATTAATTTCACGTCCCTCAGTGGACGTCATAATCAACCCCGTCATCTTTGGCTGTGTGCGATTTACAAGGCAATTTTTACGTTCAGTAATTTGTCATGGCTTTCTGAACGACCCACTCCCATACCATAGAAATCAATGTGTGGCGGTTGACTTCTAAATATTCTACAGCTGATTTCGAACCCTCGACTCTGTATGTCGAGGAATTGTGAAACGCGTTCAATGCCCCTTAGTCACATCGCCGGTATATTACCCAGAATGAGAGACAAATGTGCTACATAAACATGCCATCTTTTATTGCCCATCCTGGAAGACAGATTTGCAAAGTAGACATTCCATCTTCTGATCGCTTTCGTTTCTCTATCTTTATTGACTATAGAAGTGTGGCCTCTGAAGTAGGCAGTAAAGATCCTTTAGGGAAGAAGGATGCATATGTTTGTAATTCGTTTAATAGGATCACTATCATTGCTCACGGTTATCTCCTTAAATTGTTGTTTTCTTCATAGATCAAATTCTTCTTCTTCTTCTTTCGTTCGCCTGAAACATGTCTACAAATAACTAGATTCTCTGCACAATACAGGAACTCATACACGAACTCATACACTGGCCAGAATTCACGAGGTGCTGAAGTGTTCAATCTGCAGTAGCCTGACTTCGCTTGAAAAGTTCTCAATGGATTATGGGGAGAAGATGTACACAATTGTGTGACCTTTGGTTGCCATGTTATTTTGTTTATAAAGAGGGTATCGTGATACAGTCTTGATTGCAGACAATGAACAGGACCTGCAAAATTTAGTAGATGCGATTGTTACACACAGTGAACAACTAGGGTTAGAATTAAATTGTAAAAAGACACAGATTATGGTCGTCACTAGGAAGGACGAAATACCACAATGTAATATACAAGTAAATGGGAATATTCTTCAACAAGTGAGCAGGTACAATTATCTCGGAACAGTAATAACATCTGATGGGAGATGCCTTGAAGAGATTAGAACAAGAATCGCCATGGCAAAAGTAGCCTTTAGCAAGATGAAAAACATATTGACCAATAAAAAGATGTCAATTGAAACGAGAAAGAGAGTGTTGAGATGCTACATTGAGCCTGTACTTTTGTATGGATGTGAAGCGTGGACAATGAGCAGTCAGGCTGAAAAACATCTGATGGCTGTAGAGATGTGGTTTCTGAGGAAAATGCAAAGAATACCATGGACAGCCAGAAAGACCAATGAACAAGTCCTTCAAGAAACAAATGAAGATCGTAAATTGATTAGAGAAATTAGACGTAGACAGTCAAAATTTTTTGGACATGTTATGAGAAGAAATGGATTGGAGAATTTGGTGACAACTGGTAAGATCGAGGGGAACAGACCAAGGGGAAAACCTAGAAGCAAGTACCTGGATGGCTTGGCCTTGTGGCATAGTTGAGACAGAAACACGGAGCTGATCCACGACTCTGGTGATCGGGTGAGATGGCAGAACATGACCGCCCACGCTTACCGGCATGGCATATGATGGGTGGATGGATCGTGATATATCTGAGCGATGAACCCCCACAGGGAAATTGTTTGTGGTTGATTGGTTTAATGCCTCACCGGGAAATAGTTGTTGGTTGTTTGGTTAGTTGATTGTTTGGTTGTTTGATTGGTTGGTTTATTATGAATCCCCTGAAAGACCGTGTACTTTAACTGTTAAGTTAATTGACAGGGCGTTCAGGTAGCCCAATCCCTGGATAGGATTTGCATTTAACGTTATGAGGTCGGCCTATTTTTCCCCGGCCGTGTAGCAAATTACCATTTCCACGGTTACTGTGGTGCAAGATGTCCTTCTCCTTCCCGGGATGTGCAATACCGGGACTGAGACGTCATAACGACGGAAAGGCTTATTCTGATGCTGTGAGGAATGGACCAACTTTAACAATGTTTCATCCACGTGTTTTAGGTAGTTTATTATCTAAGGACTTTACGCAAATGCCCAGGGAGACAATTGTATAAGAAGAGGCAGAAGACGAGTCTAAGGTACGTGCTGGCATACTAGCTTGTACACACGCCTTTATTAAAGTGCCCCAGGTTCAGTTCGTATGTGAGAGTCCAGGGGTATTGTTATTGATTTCGTTAGTCTCATCATAGGGCAACATGTGACGAGGATAATGAGGATATATTTTCGATGAAACCATATGTGTGTGTGTGTGTGTGTGTGTGTGTGTGTGTGTGTGATGTTTGAGTGTGTGTGTGTGATATATATGATTGCTTCCATGTGTATTGATTCCTTTATTTCATGGCTACTTTAAACAAGTTGCATAGGATCAGCATATACATTGCCAATTGTGGAGGGAATATATAAGTTGTAACAGTTATGAACAATCGCTACAATTCCCAAACTCGTTTATTAAATTGTAATCAAATTTTGCCCCTTCTAAGATCTCTGGAAATCAGTGCATGCACTCAGTTCTTTTTTCTTATGTATTCTCATTTTCTGAGCCTCAGACAACTTAACAAGATATTAACGTCTAAACTAAACAAATCTTTATTTCATTTCTGCATACATATGATCGGATAAATTATATTTTTAAACATAGAATCCACAAGCAAGAAGTTGCACGATTTGTTGTCTGGAATATTTCGATGCATCTCGTCAGGTGCATTATGCTGAATTATTAATCGTATGAAGTGAATGATTAAATACTATTTTGGCTCAGATACATAAAACATGTTGCCCCTGACAATGTTCGATTGTGGAACAATGTTCATACCTACTGTAACACTGCGTCAATCAATGTAAAAATCTTTATATCGGCACAACCCCAGTTTTCAGATGTCTATGATTCATCCAGTCACTTCATATGTTTTCAAATTGTGCCGTATGACGAGATACGGCAAAATAGGTCAGGCAATTAATCGTGCAACCTATTGTTTGTGGCTTGTGTGATTAAATCCACAAAAGGAAAGCATTGTTTTGAATCCGCTTTTGTTTACTACTGTCCACTGCACTCTGATAGACAGGCTTGTATTAACGATTTCCTCCTTGTACAGAAGATAACAGACATTTCCGTGAAGAGACTTCATAGGAATAATTAATATCCTTTTAATTTATTGCTGATGTTCAATTAATTCTTATTACTATAATACGAGTTCGTGTTTTCTACTGTTAATATCCTATAGTGTAATGTTTTCCTGAATGTTATTAAACGTATTAACGTATTAAGCAAGTCCCTTTAAGCTTCTCTGCATGTTGGGTCGCTCTTTGAAAAACATATTTCAGAACTCTGCAATGGAGCGTTCATGAGATGCAGTTTAATCCATGAGACTAAACGGGCTCCACAGACAAATCAATGACCTGTCTGCAGTTGGTAACCCCCGTAACATTATCCCAGAAAAGACTCCATGGAATGATGTACAAGACTATCTGGATGCATCCATACGAAAATGAAAAGAATATTGGACAGGGAAGAACATGACAGTTTACAACGAAGTTGTCTTGATGATAAATACCCACTGGATCTTTGGGTCCGAGTCTACACAGACGTGTCATCACAAAATGCTGTTAAAGATGGGGTAGCGGGAGAGTACATAGAATACCCAGGTAGTGCTAAGAACATGGCCAGAGCACCAAGGAGAAAGTACTGCCGTAACTATGAAGCAGAAATCCAGCCAATTAATATAGCAGCAGATAAATTACTAAATAACAACCATGGTACACAATCTATTTGCTATTGATAGATGCAAAATCAGTACGTGAGGCTCTCCATTCTGATACATTGCCAATACTATGGACACCACTATATGAACTAGGTAATCAACTTAAAATCACCATACAGTCTATGCGATCTCACTGTGGTGAGCCCGGATACTAGAGGACGGATCAACATTCTAAGAAAAATCTAACATACGGGCAACCTGGTCTGCCAGGCATACACCACCAAATAAAAAGAATCACCAAATCAATCCAAAACCATCAACACCAATAAAGTACAATTACATTTATTTGTGGACAGGCCAGAACAAAACATTGTTGTGTGCCTCACAACAGGACACAATCTATTACAAAACCACAAGTATGCTAAAAATACGTACAATCGGCAAATCACACATGAGCACATGTGTAGTGGTGCCGCAGACAAAAAAACACACAATCTCCAAGGACAGCCTGGAGTAGCATGTCTAGGCAAACCTTCTATTCTAGAGGAACAATAGTGTAAAATAAACTCCATAGACCTCAGAGTCAACTTAGAAATACAGTGAATTTTATGCGAGAGACAGCATTGCAAATATAGACAATCACTTTTCAAAAGAACGAAAGAAGAAGAGGCAGCATCATCGCATGTCCAATCTTTTTGCGAATATCATTTTTTTCCCCATATTCTCATAACATGAACGTCTATCATCCTCACCATAGGTAATGTATATGTCCTGCTTATTTAAAATATCATTCTTACTACCTTGTCCTCTTTCCATTGAAATTGACTTATTTACTTCTTGAAAGAATATTTTATTACATCCTTTGTTATTTTCTTTACTTTCTTGCTATGTCGTTTGAATAATTTCTTGATTTTCTTCCAAAATTACATGACGTCTCTGTGTTTTAACACGATGCACTTCCGTTTTTTTTTAAATTCTGTACCAGCATACATTGATGTGACTTATTATTTTAATTTGCGTTCAAGACCTTGACTACCACTGTGAATTTCATTTCATGATGGTTATTTCTTTCTTAATTTATGTCCTATAAGTTTACTTACGCTCTGCAATTCCATATATCGATATTTTCTTACTGTTTTAATTTCCATCTGAAAAGAATAGTTAGTTTCTGTTCACCAATACATTAATCATTCTTACTAGCTTGATTTATTTTCAAAAGTTTACTTTATGCACTGCCATACATCGATGTTCCTTACTCTCTTGATTTCCTTGATTTCCTTACAAGAAGTGTATTTACTTTTGGTTGGTCGATGAGTAGGAGAAGAAGACGACGACGAAGAAGAAAGAAAAAGAAGAATAACACGAAGGAGACGAAGAAGCAAAAGAAGAAGAAGAAGAAGAAGAAACAGAAGAAGAAGAAGAAGAAGAAGAAGAAAAGGAGGAGGAGGAGAAGAGGAGGAGGAAAAGGATACGAATTTCATGAAGCCTGGTATTTGTAAAAACCGTACCTGTGGAAACGATTACAATCCACTATGTTTGTATGCAAGATACCGTGTTTTTTTGCAGTTCGAATTCTTAATTTCTGGCTATATATAAATCGCAGATAGCCACAGCCTTTCTGATTCCTTTCGGTGTTGTTTATCATGTTATGTTCTGTAGCTGTCGCTTGTATCTATCGTTCGTTCTTTCTGTCTTTTCTCTAATGTATTTTGTGAGTTTTGCTATCTTTAATTCTGTCATTCTCTTCTGCAGGCCTTTCTCTCTTAATTTAATTCCCCTGATCCGAAAGCGTTGTGATAATTCTCGGATCTATTTCTTAACGCTCCAAATTTGTCAAAACAGCAGATTTAATCCCCTGTATGTGATAATCTTCTCAGAAGCTTAACTGTCAGGGTGTCAAGAGTATTAGCGAGGCAAGAGTAAACGAAATATGTCTCCTCTCTGTCTACACCATGCAGGTCTGTTTGCGTCTTGTTCGTTGTTATTTCCTTACATGTAAATATTTTGAAGGCGCCTTATTTTCCTCTACATATATCTGCTGTTTTTTTTTCACACTTCCCTTCTAATTTCTTGCTGAAAATCTTCCCGTTACCAGTTGTTTCTCTGTCCCCCTCTAAAGATAATCAGTTTGATGGATTTGTTTTGAGTTAACAATGCCGGTCTTCTAATCCGTAGCTAAAACATGATATGTCAATGTGTCCAAATGATATGTCAATGTGTAACTTCTGCAAATGTGAAGGGCATGTGAGATATCGTCAGCCGTAGGAGTCGGACATGCCAAAAAGGAGTAACATTGCTGATACTGCCACTGGGGTGTCGGGTGTTGGGTGTCGGGGTGTCGGGTGTCGGGTGTTGGGCTTTCGCATATTCTATCTATGACAAATTAGAATCAGTGTGATGGTTAGAGAAGTAAATAACTGAATGGCTTGGCCACATGGCGTAATCGAGACAAAAACACAGAGCCGATCCACGACTCTGGTGATAATGTGAGCTGGCGAAATATGAACGCCCACGCTTATCGGCATGGCACATTTTGATGATGCTGATGGTTAAGTTACCATTTTTGTTGCCTTCTTGTCCAGACAATTCCCAGAAAATGATGAACATTGTGTGGTACCCTTTTGTATGCGGCTGGGTCGACTCCAGAACAGAACTGACTGGAACAAGTAACTCGGCCTCTGTTGGGTCGACTCCAGAACAGAACTGACTGGAACAAGTAACCCGGCCTCTGTTGGGTCGACTCCAGAACAGAACTGACTGGAACAAGTAACCCGGCCTCTGTTGGGTCGACTCCAGAACAGAACTGACTGGAACAAGTAACCCGGCCTCTGTTGGGTCGACTCCAGAACAGAACTGACTGGAACAAGTAACCCGGCCTCTGTTGGGTCGACTCCAGAACAGAACTGACTGGAACAAGTCAGTCCCAGAAAATGATGAACATTGTGTGGTACCCTTTTGTATGCGGCTGGGTCGACTCCAGAACAGAGAAGTAAATAACTGAATGGCTTGGCCACATGGCGTAATCGAGACAAAAACACAGAGCCGATCCACGACTCTGGTGATAATGTGAGCTGGCGAAACATGAACGCCCACGCTTATCGGCATGGCACATTTTGATGATGCTGATGGTTAAGTTACCATTTTTGTTGCCTTCTGTTGGGTCGACTCCAGAACAGAACTGACTGGAACAAGTAACCCGGCCTCTGTTGGGTCGACTCCAGAACAGAACTGGCTGGAACAAGTAACCCGGCCTCTGCTGGGTTCGACTCCAGAACAGAACTGGCTGGAACAAGTAACCCGGCTCTGCTGGAGAATGCACCCAGACCATTGTCAGGGAAGGTAATAACATGAACCACTTTGCCACCGAGTGCTAGAAATGTAAGGCCTTCCAATATAGTTAGTTACGGTTTTCTGCCTCCTTAAAGCACGAAGTTGTGGACCTGTGCCTTACCGCATTTAGCGCACCGATGGCATGGGTAGCATAGTGGCTAGTTCCTATACCTGCCGGTCGGGCGGTTATCTGTTCGAATCCCCATCAACGCGGATTCTTTTTTTTTCATTTTTCACATTGACCTATACTCCCAGTCTTCAGTGGGTACCACAACATGTCATGGGAAGTAAAGGCGGACGGCTTGATGTGGACATCACATATTTAATATCGACCGGGTTATAAAATTATTTGGCCAGTAGTAACCAACTACCCACAACCTAATATGGATGTTAACAAGAGTCCTTGACTTAACGTTGCCTAGGGCATGTACTTTATACATACAGGATACTGACAGAAGGAAGTATCGGGATCGATGGCTAACTAGCAATACTACATCAGACTAGTGCCTCAGTGTTACGAAATAATCACGTAACTAATAAGAGATCTATACTTTTAGCTGCAATTGTAACGATAAGAGACAGAGAATAACACAACCAACCAAAAGGGCAAGAATCTATTCTAAGGGAGATATTTACATGATAGGAAGAAAGCCAAGAAGAATCTAGATCGACCTATTTTCTATCATGGTATGACAGAATCACTAATACAGAGCCTCGTGGCGGAACTCGGCATATTACAGCGAATCAACAGATGAGAACCAGACGCCTGCACTGGATGGGACGCACTTTGGGAACATCTCCTCTGAGTATACGGTCTTTTCTCTGAAACCCACAGGGCAAAAGAATTAGTGGTGGGTCTAAAACACAATGAAGAGAATTAGCCACAGAGAAAAATAATATGGGGAGAACTTATAGGAAGGTGCAGGAGACAATAAAAGATAGGATTCCGTGGTGTGGGAAGGTAGAGACTCGTTGCTCCAATGAGGACTGCAGAGCAGTAGAAGAGAATTTATTGTGGATATTATTTAATTAATTCTCTTCTGCTGCTCTGCAGTCCTCATTGGAGCAACGAGCCACTACCACCCCACAGTGGGAGTGTTTGGAGTGTCGCCAACCATGTTGTTAACCAGCTCGTCAACCGTCAGGCATGCATGAAACGACCAGTTCCCCTAGCAAAAGACACCCCTTTGGGCATTAAGCTGGATTCTGTCGACAATGAAATACCTAAAACACGCGGAGGAAACATCACCAGCCTAGAACCATCCCCAGCTAGTCCGGACGTCCTGTGCTGAATCACGACCTGGCTACACCTTAACACATGCCTCTCCGCAAGCTGTCGTGTTTTGTCGTTACACTTTTAAATAGGTTTTGAGGGTATGGATGTGTATGTATGTGTGTTTGTGAGTGTTATGTGTGTGTGTGTGTGTGTGTGTGTGTGTGTGTGTGTGTGTGTGTGTGCGTGCGCGCGCGTGCAAATGTCTGGGAAAAACAGTCTTCGAAACTGAGTTGAGTTCAGCTAAGAAACGACATCACTGCACTCAGGACATTCCAATTCGATTGTAAGTTTCCCTGGTGATCCCCCTCCCCCCCCCCCCCCCCCCAGTTTTGAGATTCGTCCAAAACCCCTGTCGTATACCCGCCAGATCATTCTTTCCACATTGGCGTTCTCGGTCTGTTCCCCCGCCTTCTCCACCTGGTCCCACAGACGCTAGACCACCTCTACCTTGTCTAGGTAACCTATCACAAAGAGGTGCATCCCCTGTTGGCCTATCAGTTTGCACTCGACCAGGGCAAATAATCCATACAATTCTCACAATCTATGACCTCTGTAGCAGCCATTAGACGCGAAACATTCCTTTCTCCACCTGTTGAGTTGAGTTAAGAATCGATATCACTGCACTCAGGACATTCCCATACGTGCTCTGTCCCCTCGTTTAACAGCCAGCGTAGAGTGATACTACTAATCGTTCCCACCGCTACCTGATTAAAAGTTATCTTGGTCTTCCCTCTCAGTTTTGAGATTCTTCTAGAACCTTTGCCAATCCCCCGCAATCTCATTCTTTCCACATATGGGTTCTCAATCTGTTCTCCCGCCTTCTCCACTCGGTCCCACAAGCGCACAATCACAACCCCCCCCCTCCCCTTTGTCCACAGGCAAGCTACCACCAAGAGGTGCGTTCCCTGCCAGCCTGTAAGCCTGTTCATTCCTCCGCACCCCCGCATGGCTAGGGGAAAATATCCATACAATTCTCACAATCCGTGACCTCTGAAGCGACGATAGCCATTCCACACGACACATTCCTTTCTCCATCTTACTAAGCATACTCTTTGAATCCGTAATGAATACAATGTGTGTTGCAGTAGTCTCCTCTAGCCAACGGAATGCCGCTGTTACTGCTTCCATCTCCATTCTCATGCTGGAGGTCGTAGTCTCATAATCCAGACTCTCCTTTTTCAAGACTCGTCCATTAGCCTTGGCAATAAAACTCCAACCACTACGTCTGTTTCTCACCACTGGCCCATCGGTGTAGATGACTATGTCATCTTGATGTGTGTTACTCTGGATCAGTTGGTGCACTTCAAACTCAGTGCGGCCCGCTGCCCATTCTCTGCACCTTACTTCGTATACTTCGAAGTTATTACAACAGAGATGCGCCTCTTGCAGATTAGGAAGCGCTGATGTAGCGTACTGATAGTAAGAAGAAAAAAATCGTTGACTTGTTTATGCACACTTCCATACCAGTAGTGAACGGAAGAGATTCTTTCGACTTTCAGTAAACAATATATGTGAAATGACCGCGTTTAAAGCGATATTATTTCTTATCAATTTGTTGGGAAGAGGTTCAATGATTAATGTTGTAGGTATAAAGTACAATAACCAGCTAGTTGTCTATAATACACTGAGTTCATTCATCATGTAGTTGGTACGTTCTTGTCACAAATACACAGCAAAGACTCGATCCTGCCTCTATAGCGTTGTCTCGGGGATAATCACCATGTGGCAGGTCCCTTGTTGGAACTCGCATCGAGGGGGATTTCTAAAGTTGACCCTGGGTCCCAGGTCGGCCCATCCTAAAATAGATACTCTGAAATGTCTTGGGAAGCCAGGGTGGTCTGATGATATTGACCACATCAGCACTCAAGTGCCCATTGGTTTATAGGAACCTGAGACTGGCACTATATTCCCGATACGCCCCATGGCGCGTACAACTCGCCTGCCACTATTTCGAGCACCCGTGCCTAAATGAACGTTCGCTTTACGCCGTGATCTTTGATATGGGGAAAGTATTTTAGTTGTCGAGACAGTTTCATGTCGAAGGTATCTTGTAAGTGTGATCTGGGTAATTTCCTGTGTGACACTGTACAGCATTGGGGTTTTACAGGTTGAGAACATGTGACTATCATCGTGATAGTCAACCTGTGTTTGGTAGTCCAAGAAACATGTCTTCCATTACTATTAATACTCACTTTGTGTGTCTTTTGATGTGGCCAAAGTACTGTAGTTTTCGAGGCACGAGGGTGTTTGTAAATTGAATAACGTAGATTTCTTGGCAAGTTTACATTCAATAATTTGTCATTGATTTCTGAAACGACCAACACCCACACCATTTTATATAAATCCCAACACAAGGCGGTCTGCTGACAAATCACCCGCAGCTGTGTTTCAAACGCGGTATGCGGGATTACGAACTGCACCCGTAACCTCTTCGCCATAGAGCAGACACATGTAAAACATCAACAAAATTATCAATTTAAAAATTAGCCTGCTATATTTATTTGATCAAACGTGCAATTACCTCTCTCCTAATTTTTAACGCTGGATCTGAACCTGTTTTGTGAGGCGTATTATGTTAGCTAATATTGATGATGGTCCCACTCGCAACTGCTTTTCCAGGTTTGTGTCTGTCAGTCTGGAGAGCAGTCAACTCTGTGTGATGGTAAGGTTTTAAAAGAATTGCTCGCAGCTGTAAGTTGCTCCAACACCAGATATAAACTCCATTGCTTGTCTCATAAAGTGGAACATTCAGAATTGCTTACCTAACGTTTATAGAACTCAAGCAGTGGGAGGTTATTTTACCCAGCTTTCAGCTCATTATGGCTTGGCATCTGAATCATGTTGTAGATTATCAGGCACGTCAAATGATTTCACGTTGAACAATGTAGCAAAGATGTTCAGTTCCATGTGTTTACTTTTCACGTCTTTGAACCTTTCATTTAAATGCCTCAATTAATTTCCCACATTAACCAATATAGTAAAATATCATATCACGCTGACGTCCTTCGAGAGTGAGGAAACGCAGCGAGTTATCCATTTTGATATGTACTTCCCACAGTCTTAATTTAGCTTCTACACTACAGAGCCGGCTCCGTGGCTAAAGGTTTACGGACGCAGTTCGTGATCCCGCATACCCGCGATCGAAACACAGCTGTGAGCGATGTGGTAGCAGACCGGCTTGCGTTTGTGTTTTTTCGAAATGGTATGGGTGCCGGTTGTTCAGAAAGTATTGACAAACTACTGAGCGTGAACTTGCCAAGAGATCACAACAGCAGAAAATGTTGGTGTTGACTGCAACGTCCTGTAAAGGATATGCAACTTTTAAACTACTGAACTTAAACTTGCCAAGAGATAACAAACAGCACGCAAATGCTGGGGTTGACTGCGACGTTCTGAAGAAGGGTATGCAACTAACTTAATTTGGCTTCACGTGATTTTATGTTTGAACACATGCAGCTGAGAAGCTTTTCTAAAGTAATACCCACAAGAGGGACACGCAGTTGATGAAAATCGTGTCTTAGATATCAAATGTATTCTTTTTTCTAATAATTACACAACTAATCCACGATACATGGCTACTATCAGTGAAGTATGGCTGTGAAATATTTATTTGATGTCTCGAGTTACATGTTTTATATTGGAAGTAAATCTTGTACTTTCTCCCACGTGAGATAGGAATTTCCTGAAATGATGCTACTTTTCTATTGCATTCTGTTTATAAGAGATTATATTGCGCGCGAGTGCGTGCGTGCGTGTGTGTGTGTGTGTGTGTGTAATATAGGACCTGATAGACACCACGAGATGACACCATTCTTCTGGACAGGTCAGTAGTACAGGACCTGGTAGACACCACGAGATGACACCATTCTTCTGGACAGGTCACCTGTTAGACACCAGGAGATGACACCATTCTTCTGGACAGGTCAGTAGTACAGGACCTGGTAGACACCAGGAGATGACACCATTCTTCTGGACAGGTCAGTAGTACAGGACCTGGTAGACACCACGAGATGACACCATTCTTCTGGACAGGTCAGTAGTACAGGACCTGGTAGACACCACGAGATGACACCATTCTTCTGGATAGGTCACCTGTTAGACACCAGGAGATGACGCCATTCTTCTGGACAGGTCAGTAGTACAGGACCTGGTAGAAACCACGAGATGACACCATTCTTCTGGACAGGTCACCTGTTAGACACCAGGAGATGACGCCATTCTTCTGGACAGGTCAGTAGTACAGGACCTGGTAGACACCACAAGATGACACCATTCTTCTGGACAGGTCAGTAGTACAGGACCTGGTAGACACCACGAGATGACACCATTCTTCTGGACAGGTCAGTAGTACAGGACCTGGTAGACACCACAAGATGACACCATTCTTCTGGACAGATCAGTAGTACAGGACCTGTTAGACACCAGGAGATGACACCATTCTTCTGGACAGGTCAGTAGTACAGGACCTGTTAGACACCACAAGATGACACCATTCTTCTGGACAGGTCAGTAGTACAGGACCTGTTAGACACCAGGAGATGACACCATTCTTCTGGTCAGGGCAGTAGTACAGGACCTGGCAGACACCACGAGATGACACCATTCTTCTGGACAGGTCAGTAGTACAGGACCTGGTAGACACCACAAGATGACACCATTCTTCTGGACAGATCAGTAGTACAGGACCTGTTAGACACCAGGAGATGACACCATTCTTCTGGACAGGTCAGTAGTACAGGACCTGTTAGACACCACAAGATGACACCATTCTTCTGGACAGGTCAGTAGTACAGGACCTGTTAGACACCAGGAGATGACACCATTCTTCTGGTCAGGGCAGTGGTACAGGACCTGGCAGACACCACGAGATGACACCATTCTTCTGGACAGGTCAGTAGTACAGGACCTGGTAGACACCACAAGATGACACCATTCTTCTGGACAGATCAGTAGTACAGGACCTGTTAGACACCAGGAGATGACACCATTCTTCTGGACAGGTCAGTAGTACAGGACCTGTTAGACACCACAAGATGACACCATTCTTCTGGACAGGTCAGTAGTACAGGACCTGTTAGACACCAGGAGATGACACCATTCTTCTGGTCAGGGCAGTAGTACAGGACCTGGTAGACACCAGGAGATGACACCATTCTTCTGGACAGGTCAGTAGTACAGGACCTGGTAGACACCAGGAGATGACACCATTCTTCTGGACAGGTCAGTAGTACAGGACCTGGTAGACACCACAAGATGACACCATTCTTCTGGACAGGTCAGTAGTACAGGACCTGATAGATACCAGGAGATGACACCATTCTTCTGGACAGGTCAGTAGTACAGGACCTGGTAGACACCAGGAGATGACACCATTCTTCTGGACAGGTCAGTAGTACAGGACCTGGTAGACACCAGGAGATGACACCATTCTTCTGGACAGGTCAGTAGTACAGGACCTGGTAGACACCAGGAGATGACACCATTCTTCTGGACAGGTCAGTAGTAAAGGACCTTTAGACACATTAAGTCTTATTGGATATATGGTGCTAGGTACATATGTGATAGACCAATCGGCACTCAGTAGGTCACGTGGATTGTATCACAGCCGCAGCCTTTACTTCTCACGACATTTTCTGGTACCCATTGCATGCTTCAAACCCTTGATCACAGGACTGGCCGTCGAGCGTCTAGCCAATAAGCTACAGTGACTCCCCTTCTTGTCGGGCTGAGATATCTATCCTTCGCCTCATTGTTCAGCGAAACAGATTTAATAAACGCATGAGTAAGTTTCGTCTCTTTCATCATCATCGTGTGCCATGCCGATACACGCAGGTGGTCATGTTTGTCCATCTCACACGATCACCACAGTTGTTGATCACATTTGTGTTCCTGTCTTGATTAAGCCATGCGGCCAAACCATCTATATATTCATCTATCTGCCTTTCCTTTGTTCACTTCCCCGCACTCTTGTCACTAAGTTCTCTGGTGTATTTCTTTTCTAATTATTTTATGGTTTTCATTATTTATGTAGAACTTGTTCATTGCTTTTTCCGTCTCTCCGTGGTATCCTTTCTGTTTTCCTCAGAAACCACATTTCCACTTCCATTACATATTTCTTAGCTCTTATCGCTTATTGTCCATGTTTCATATCCTTAAAAAAGTGTAAGGTCTATGTAGCATTTAAACACTATTTTTCTAGTTGCAGTTGACATCCTTTTATTGGTCATTATGTTTTTCCATCTTGCAAACTGCTACCTTTACTACAGCGCTTCTTCTTTTCTCGCTTCTATTTTTCTTCAAGGCATTCTCATCAGATGCTATGACTCTTCTAAATAGGTGTACTGACTCACTTGTTTAATAATATTTCAATTTATTCTATATTGCATTGAGGCATTTCTTTCTTCTTAGAAACGACCATAATCTCTGTTTTCTTATAATGTAATGTTAACTCTAGTTATTCACTGTGTACAATAACCACATCTACTAAATGTTGCAGTTCCTATTCGTTGTCTACAATCAATACTGTGTCAACTGCATATCTTATATTATTTAAGTTATGTCTCTCAATGGTGATTTTTCTAATATCCTCTAAATTTCTTATATGTTCACGGTATATGGAATAAGGAGTTTTCCGGTTTGGGTCAAGATGGCGGGACGTGTTTTCTTCTAGCTTGGCTTAAGACGGTTTGGTTGATCGACGGCTTGACAATCCGTCATTCATTCCCGTTGTTTCAGAATAAGTTTTCTGGCTCTAAATGTTAGACGCTTCGTTGGAACTTGTTAAATTCCAAGGATATTCTCTAATTGGTTATTGGAACATTAAAATCAGGTGTGTAGTGTGTGGTGCTATGAACGGATACAATCCGGATATTCTCGACGTGTTTTTCTTCTGACTTGGCTAAAAACGCTCCACAAACCCGCTGTTTTCAGAATCAATTTTTTGGATTTAATGTTATGATATATCGCTCAAACTTGCTAAATTCCAAGGATACTTTCAAGATTGGTTATTGGGATGTTAGAACTATGTACCAGACAGGGAAAACTACTGTGTTATGAATGAATACAACCTAGATGTTCTCGGGATTTGCGAGTACGGATGGACTGACTCAGGCAAAACGTTTCTTAACTACGAACAAAGACACATAATATATTCAGGAAGAAATTACAACCATCATTCTAACGGAGTCGCTATCATCATGTCAAAAAATGCAGAAAGATCACTAATCAGCTGTGAACCAGTAAACGATAGAATCATAACAGCGCGTTATCAAACAAAATATTTCAAGCTAACATTCATACAGTGCTATGCACCTACCAACAATGATACCGACGTCAACAAAGATAATTTCTACAACCAACTAATTGGTACCATCAACCTATCACCGAAACACGATATTGTTGCTGTAAGGGTGATTTCAACGCCAAGATAGGACCTGACAATACCGGTGTCGAGAAATATATGGGAATCCACGATCTAGGGAACATGTACCAAATCGGAGAGAGACTACTAGATGTCTGTGAAATAGCAAATCTGATAATAGCAACCTCACTATTTCCGCATAAAGATATACATTAAATCACGTGGAATTCGCTTGATAGTATCACAAAAAATCAGATAGACCATTTTTGCATTAGTGCCAAATTTCGTTCATCAGTACAAGACGCCAGAGCTTACAGAGGAGCAGATGTTGGCAGCGATTATAATCTCTGCATAGCCAAGCTAAAAGTAAAGCTTAAGACTCTATACAAAACACCAAGAATCAAGAAAATAAACTCACAGTCCCTACTGACTAAAGAACACCAACTTGCATTCAACTCAGAGGTACAAAACATCTACGCTAACAAAGAAAGTATAACGAGCAATGCGAATAGTGAAAATAACATTTTCTGAAAGAGACCTTGCTAAATGCGGCAACAAACACAGTTGGCTATGTACAAAGACAAAAGAAGAAGTGGCTAAGCGATAACACCTGGACGAAGATTCAAGAAAGAAAGCAAGCAAAACTAACACTTCTTTCTACAAAAGACACAGCTTCATATGAAACCCATAAGCAAAATTACTCCATGTTGGATAAAGAGGTGAAATCAAGAGTACGAAAAGATAAACAGAACTTTATACACAGCTTGGCCGCCGATGTCGAATCAGCTGCCATAACTGGAAACAACAAAACCGTATTCCACATCATGAAACAACTATGCAATCACTCACCTACACCAAATAAACCCATCAAAGACAAACAAGGTAAACTACTGTTGTCTGATGACCACCAAAAGCAACGATGGGCAGAGCATTTCAAAGAAATATTAAATATACCGCAACCTGACAGTGTTCCCAACCTGGATGGAGAAATCACCATGCCCCCCACTAGATGTCTCCTGTGAGTCATTCACCATGGAAGAGATTAAAGCAGCCATAAAAAAAAAATTGAAGAACAACAAAGCTGTTGGTGAAGACGACATCTCAGGTGAAATGCTCAAAGCAGCAGATTGGAATACCTTACAACGTTTGTTACAGCTGATCAATGAAATCTGGCAAAACGAATCCCCATCACAAAAGTGGAAGGCTGGTGTAATTTTTGAACTGCCAAAAAAAGGTGATATGTCTGATTGTAATAACCCTACTGTCAGTACCAGGAAAACGTTTTTGTAGCATGTTACTTGAGAGATTGAAAAAAAGTCTATAGATGAAAGGCTCAGAGAAGAACAAGCTGGCTTCAGACCACAACGGTCATGTATAGACCACATTTTCACTCTTAGAATAATCATTGAAGACTCTGTAGAATTCCAGTCGAAATTAACCACCAACTTTGTCGACTTTCAAAAAGCCTTCGACAGTATCCACCGTCCTTCACTTTGGAATCTACTTACCATCTATGGTTTTCCTACCAAATATACCAACGTCATAAAATCCTTCCATAAAGAGACACGTTGCTGCGTAAGAACAGAATCAGGCAACTCTGACTGGTTCCCAGTGGAAACGGGAGTGAAAAAGGGTTGTGTCTTGTCACCGATGCTCTTTGGAATAGCTATCTATTGGGTCATGCGCAAATGCACAAACAACACAAATATCCATTGGGTTGACAAAATTTCTAGAAGACCTGGACTTTGCCGACGACATAGTGCTTTTAAGTTCAACACACCCAGATGCCCAAGAGAAAATAAACCATCTCCAGAATGTTTCAGGACAAATTGGTCTCCAAATTAACGCCACAAAAACAAAAACTATTGATCTTACCAGCAGTTCAGACGACACCAAATTAAGCAACCATCTTCTTGAAAAAGTCAACAGCTTCACATACCTAGGAAGCAAAATTACATCTACAGGGGACTCAACACCAGAAATATTGTCTGAAATCTCACTGGCATCTGGTGCCTTCAATAAACTGTTAAAAATCTGGAAGTCAAAGTCACTCAGCCAACATAGGAAACTTAAAATCTTCTTGTGTGATTCCAATGCTAACGTATGGATGTGAGAGTTGGAAATCAACGGTAGCTTTAGATAAAACATTAGACAATTTTGAGAACAAATGTCTTAGAAGAATTCTAAACATCCAGTGGACAGATTTCAAAACCAATGCGCAAATAAGACAAGAGACTAAGCAAGATATTGTATCCATGTTTATAAGAAAACGCCGTTGGAACTACATCGGCCATGTACTCAGAATGGACAAGACAAGATTCCCCTACCAAGCCCTCATATGGTCACCAGTAGGGAAAATAAAACGGGGAAGACCAAGAGAGACCGTGCGTAGAACCATCATCAGAGAAGGCTCATTCAACTGCCAAGTGAATATCAAAGATCTACAACAGGTGGCAGCGAACCGCCAGACATGGATAGCCATGACTTCTGCCCTATGCGCCGACTTAGGTTCAAGAGGAAATACTAACTAACTAACTAAAAATGGAATAAAGATTTAGGGACATTACGCATCACTATCGTGCACTCTTAATAGACTGTTATTGACCTACTTCACTACAATTAGCATGGCAATTTATTCTTTCCAATATTTGTTTTTAACAATATATAATATTTCTACAGTTGCAAGCACCTTTATCATGCCAATATTCGAAATTTATCGAAAGCCACTGTGTAATCAATGAAGCAAATATGTAGGTCTTTGTTTACTTTTATCGAACGCTCCATTAATGTTCTAAGCAAATACATAACATTGACTGTACCCCAGCCTTCTACAAACCTGCATTGTTCTTCTCCTATTTCGGGTTGTATATTCTTCCAGTCTCTTTGCATGGATTCTTTGCACAATCTTAATAAGTGGCTCATTAAGCTAATTATTCGATGTTGATTATATTACAAGACTCCTGACTTCTTCGGGATTGTCATCAATGTAGATTTACATAATCCAGGAGATATATCTCCAGTATCATGTAGTGTGTTCAGTATCCAGGTGACATGGCCTAATCCATATTCTTCTAAGGCATTGATCATTTCTGTTGTGTTGTTGTCTGAACCCGAGGTCTTGTATGCATCATTCTGAACTTCCATCTTCAAATTCGGTGGTCCTTCATTATTGTATGAAATATCATGCTGTTCCTCTCTTGTGTCGTTATAATATATATAATCTGACCATATATTTTAAATCTGAGTGTTTCTATCTCTGCTTCCCTATCATGTACGTTTGGACTAATCAAACCATTTAACACAGTTTGCCGGATTTTCTGTTTAACGAGGAGAAAAGGAAATAATGGGTAATAGGAAATATCTTGGGAAATAAAGGAGGCCGATATATTCATGGCAAAACTACTGTCCGTGCAGAAATTATCTTGTGTTCATAGATTTCCACCATTATCATTATTTATGTTTACTTGGCTCGTTAGAGTTTGTCAGTTGAAATACTCAGACATTAATATATGGCTCGTATGAGTTGACATTGTCAAGGTGCAGGATAGCTGCCTATCATTGAGTTACTGTTTATCAACACTTTGACTCTAACATCTCTCCATCATGATTACATTCATTATAAACATCGAACAGGACGCCGTGCAGTTGTCTGTCAACTATTACACTACACTGACGTGTTTACAATATCTAACATGATCACACCTATCTCTCACAACCCTTGATCACCATAAAAAAGGCTAAGCTAAACCTGGGTAGAAGCAGAGAATATGCCAGGGATTTCACGCGATATTAAATCACATCGAATTACGCAATTAGATCACGTCCAATTACGACATTAAATCACGTGCAGTCACCATATGTCACAATGTATATAATAAGAAATCATGTTAACTGTGGCTGCAGACTTAATATCTGTCAGGTGTGCTTTGTGACGTGCGTCAATTAAAAGATCAAAGATTAAGAGCATCCGTTGAATCTTTTCCCCGGGACATGCTAGTGTGCTGGGAAATGAGCAAGCGGGAAAACTGGCTAGGTCTGCACCTCTGGATGGGGTATTGGTGCAGGATAAGGCAGATATGGTTAGGGTCCTTTGAGATCGTATGCATAATGTGAAAGAACAGGTACATCAACATCGCCTGGAGATAATGGTGTCCAAGGGGGTGACTAGAGGATCTGGCCGACACTCAAAGAAAGGCCTGACGAAGGCATAATCAGATTGCACCTGTTACCATTATTATTCGAATTCTTCTCTTGTTGTTGACAATGAGAACGAAACCCGTATGGGAATGTCCGAGCGTAGTAGTGATGTTAATTCTTGACTCAAGTCATCTCAACCTCTCTATCATTTAGTTTTCTTTGTTTCCCATTTCCCTTTTTCTAGGCATTCAAGCCAGGACATTACTGGCAATTGAACCTTTTCGGTAATGCAAAGTGTATATACTACACAAAGTAACGATACACATAAATCAGTCCCTTCTTTAGTCGACATGTAGCGAAGAGGTTAAAGAAGCAATTTGCAATCCTGCATACATATTTTGACACACATCTGCGGGCGATTTGGAAGCAGAACGCTTGGCGCTAGTTTTCATTCAATGGTATGAGTGACGGTCGCTCAGAAAGCAATGACAACCTACTGAACGTAAACTTGCGGACAAATCACAAACAGCCAAGAAATGCTGGAGTTGACTTCGACGTCATGTAAAGGATATGCAACTGATTTTTTTTTATTAAATGAGTGTCATGTATTAGGCCTTGGAGATTGTAGACTCCCAGCTATGCAGTGATCTGACATTACGAAGTGGAAAAGTCTCTGATACTCATCAGCCTACTTGGTTAACAATGGGTTAAATGTCAGGAAACCCGTATGGGTCATTTTCGGAGTTACTGAGTTAGTGCTTTGTGAGATGCTTTCCGTTACGAGTTGAGAAACTTAGGGGTTGAGCTTAGTTGTTCAGTTGAGCTAAGAAAGTACATAACTGCACTCAGAACATTTCCATACGCGCTCCGTCCCCTCGTTCAGCAGCAAGCGAAGAGTCACACTACTAATCGGTCCCACCCCTATCTGAATGAAAGTTCTTCTGGTCTTTCCTTTCAGTTTTTACATTCTTCCAGAACCCCTGCCGATCCCCCGCAATCTAATTCTTTTCACATTCTGGTTCTCAGCCTTCTCCCCCACCTACTCTACCTGGTCCCACAGGCTCTCGACCACCTTTCCCTTATCCGTAGATAATCTGCCATCAAGAGGTGCATTCCGTGCCAGCCTATCAGCCTGTTCATCCCTCCCCCCCCCCCCCCACCCCATACACACACACTCTCGCATGACCAGGGCAAAATTCCATATACTTCTCACAATAGGTTACCTCTGAAGCGAAACATTCCTTTCTCCACCTTACTAAGTATACTCTTTGAGTACGTAATGAATGCAAACGTGTGTTGCAGTGGTCTCCTGTAACCATCGGAAGGCCGCAGTTACTGCTTCCACCTCCATTCTCTTAAGAGAATAGCATAAACCCAGGGTTAAAGAAATCGAACCTCTCGTCATTAAAATGTAACTTGTAATGAGTGAATGATCTCCATTAAAGGCATATCCTACATAATAACACATGGCATACATCTGTATGTACTTCAGCAACTCTCGGTTGAATGAGGTTCAGACTACTAAGCTTAGGTTTCCAATTATGAACACTTAAAATGTAACTAAAGCTAAGAGGTCCCACGTGCATGTCGTGCACATTAAACATTCTATGGTAGTGGAAAACTTAAAACGGTAGACACAACAGGCCAACCGCTCGCACGGCAAACGGCGCTGTGGTTTGGGGGATAGTGAGAAGCGGAGATTCTCTCTAATTCCCCGACATACGGTGTCGAGGGTTCGAAATTAGCGCCAGCGATTTAGAAGCAGACCGCATTGTGTTACTTTCAGTGGTATGAGATGGCGGCCGATCAAAAAGAAAATTGCGAACAACTGAACTAACGTGCCTAGTTAATTACAAACAACCAATACATTCTGGGGTTGATTGCAACGTCCTGCAAAAGTCATGCAACTAACATTTTTTTTTTTAAATTACAAAAGGAATGTTGCTTGTTATTGACTTTGGCTCTTACCAGGGTACCAGGAATTGGCCTGAAGGGTAAAGCCAGTCGGCACGATTGTGACAATACCACTCATGTAGTGCCGACTGTACGCAAATATCAGGCTAGCGACATATATCCAATACGCCACATGACTTGAGAAGGAGCGTTTTGTCATTACTTACTAATATTATAAAATATGGCACCGTGGTAGCGGTGTAGCTAGTACTCTGGTCTGTCTGCCCAGTGGTCATGCATTCGAATCCTCCACGAAATGGGTACCAGAAAATGTCCTAGAAAATAAAGGTGGTCGGCGTACAGTTGATCACATCACCCACTGATTGCCGACTGGCCTATGTAATTACGTGACTAACATACAATTCCCAACACACTTCAAGACGTTCGACAACAGGCTTTGGTAACTCTACTTGCTTTCTTACGACATACGTTTTAATGTATGCTCTGATATACACACATTTGAATCCGAATCTGTGTGGCGGAATTCTTGCACTATAAAAAAAAAATGTTCTTATATATGGCTTATCTAAGAAGACTAGAGCAGTTATGTGGTGGTGGGTGGGGAGGGGGCGGGGGTATATGCGTATAATGTACATGATCTTTAACTGGGAAACTGCGCCTCTGACTCACCAGCTTGTTTCTGTAGTTTGTTTCCTGACAGGAAGTCTGTGTCAACTTTTACAAGTGGTAGCAGATGGCACAGTTTATTACCCACCACGAGTTCACATGTTTGATAAGAAAACATACAGTTTAAGGTTTTTATGTCTTTCTGTATAGTTTCATATTACCGAATGTACGCCGCTATCATGCGTCTCGTCACTCCATGCGCTAATGAATTAATCCAGCTCGTTCTCCTCCTGCAGTTGTGAGGGCGATGCTGTGTGGCGTTCATCTTACGTAAACTACTGACACCTGCACACATGCTGTTGAGTAATTAGCAAGGACACAGTCACTCCTCTCTCCAGCTATCTCAAGATTTATGTAAGTATATCAACTTCATGTTCTCTGCATGTTTACCGATATGACTCTAAAATGTTGCCAAAATTGTGGAAATGAAAAGGGATAGCACGGCGGACGGCTAAGGCTAGACTGACTTTGGAATGGGATATCATGGCAAACGGCTAAGGTTAGGCTGAATTTGGAATGGGATATCATGGCAAAAGGCTAAGGTTAGGCTGACTTTGGAATGGGATATCACGGCGGACGGCTAAGGTTAGGCTGACTTTGGAATGGGATATCATGGCAAACGGCTATGGTTAGGCTGACTTTGGAATGGGATATCACGGCGGACGACTAAGCAAGACTGACTTTGGAATGGGATATCATGGCGGACGGCTAAGGTTAGGCTGACTTTGGAATGGGATATCACGGCGGACGGCTAAGGTTAGGCTGACTTTGGAATGGGATATCATGGCGGACGGCTAAGATAAGGCTGACTTTGGAATGGGATATCATGGCGGGTGGCTAAGGCTAGGCTGAGTTTGGAATGGGATATCATGGCGGGCGACTAAGGCTGGGCTGACTTTAGAATGCTAAAGTGCCAAAGTCATCACATGATGAGTTTCCGTATGGGGTAACACTCGGTGCAATGAAGTCGAGCCTCTTGACTCTTAAACTTTATTTAGACCGGTTTCAGCATAACCTTATGTTCAGTCGTGGCAACTTGCAAATGGACAATGTATGTTTGATACCTCGGCACTGAGTGATCCCTAATAGCGTCAGAGTGAAGACATCTTTATGATCGTCATGCGCCATGCCGATGAGCGTGGACGGTCATGGTAAGCCATCTCACGCGATCTTTAGAGTTATGAGTCCTGTGTTCCTTTGGCCTTTATGCCTTGTAGCAAAGCCATCCAGGTATTCATTCAGGTAAATGATACCCACCAAGAAAACTTACAACTGCCATATTTTACATACCGTCGTATTCTTTGCTCTTTTCCCATACATTTAGCCAGTTTTCAGTATCTTTTCTAGGTTATTCCTCCTCATAATATAAACAACGAATCTTGACTGTCTAAGTCTAACTTCTCCATAAATTTACAGTTGTCATTTGTATCTTGTAAGACCTGCTCATTAGTCTTTCTGTCTATCTATGGTCTTACTTGCATTTTCCTCAGAAACCATATTTCCACTGCCATTAGATGTTTCTCAGCTTGTCTGCTTATTCTCAATGTTTCGCATACATATAACATTATGGGTTCTACATAGCACTTCAACACTCCGTTTCTCCCTGCAATTGAGAGCTTTGTATTGGTGAGTATGATTTCAATCTTACAAAAGTTTACTTATGCCGTATCGATTCTTGTCCTACTCTTAACTAGGCATACTCCATCAGAATTCATGACTGTTTCCAGATAGGTCTACTTGTTTAAGAAGATTCCCATACACTTGGATGTTACATTGTAGTATGTCTTTCAATATAATTCTAGCCCTAATTTTGCAGTATAACCACATCTGAAATAATCTGAAATCTGAAATAAAATATATATAAGAAAGAATCATAAAAATGAGAATAAAAGAACATACAATAACTACATCATCATCAAGTGGAAAAATATAAAATGTGGGTGAAAAGCAATCATGATAATGATTGCATTGAATATAGAATAGCAAGATGACACGCGAATAGAATTATATATATATATATATTTAGAGAGAGAGAGAGAGAAAGAGAGAGAGAGAGAGAGAGAGAGAGAGAGAGAGAGAGAGAGAGAGAGAAAGAGAGGGAGAGAAGACTGGGAGTAATTTGGAGAAACCCTAAATAAAAACTACAAGGGGGCAACAAGAAGCTTCATCAAAAGGATTAGTCCAATGCGAACCAGAGCAGAACCCTTGACCCAACTGAAATAATTAACAGCGAAAAGGAGATGCAATAAGTGAACATAATGAAATCCTATGAAGATGAAGGCAGTACTTCGAACAACTTCTCAACATTCCATCATATGCCACAGGAATCC
The DNA here is from genome assembly GCA_963921405.1 of Cepaea hortensis. Lineage (NCBI taxonomy): Eukaryota > Metazoa > Mollusca > Gastropoda > Stylommatophora > Helicidae > Cepaea > Cepaea hortensis. The sequence continues at coordinate 54,987,657 of OY992895.1, read as the reverse complement.
ACTAAACCGACTCAGATGCCATCTAAGAACTAGAACCAGGCATGCTTAAAGATGAAATTGGAGAAACCATCAGATTATCCCCATGGAATAAATCACCGGGACAATACGAAATACTAAATTAGCTAATTAAAGCAGCAAGAGAAGTAGGAACATCATGGCTACATAGACTGATTACCAATGTTTGGGTAGAACAACAGACACCACGAGACTGGGGAAGAGCCATAATTATTCCAGTTTGGAAAACCAAAGGCAGTAAAAGAGACTGCACACAACACAGAGGCATTTCCTTTTTTATTCATACTGGAAAACTATTTTGCAAATTTCTCAAGAAAATAGTACGACTTACAATAGATACCCAACTAAGCAAAACGCGACTTGGATGTAGGACAACCAACGGATCCACAGATGCAATCTTTAACTCTTATATAACTAATGGAAACATCAATCGAATTTAATAAACACTTTACATAGCAAGAGAAGGCCAACCAGAGAGAAGAATGGAGACGGATTGTATCTGCAGCAAAGAACCTCAATGGCTCGGAACGCTGAAGAAGAAGAAGACGAAGAAGAAGAAGAAGACGAAGAAGAAGAAGAAGAAGAAGAAGAAGAAGAAGAAGAAGAAGAAGAAGAAGAAGAAGAAGAAGAAGAAGAAGAAGAAGAAGAAGAAGAAGAAGAAGAAGAAGAAGAAGAAGAAGAAGAAGAAGAAGAAGAAGAAGAAGAAGAAGAAGACTTTACATAACCTTTGTCAACTAAGAAAAGGCATTTGATAGAGTAGATAGAAACAAGCTGTGGGAAATCTTTAAACGATATGAAGTTAGTACGCATCTAAGAAACGTATGTAGAAGCTTATACAACAACCGTTAATGCACAGTAAGAACAAACGGAGAACACCCAGAACCTTTCACCATGTGATCTGGACAATGGTGTGTCCTGTTCCCCCCTCTTCTTCATAACCTATATAGACAGCATATGTAAAGGAACCAACCAAACAGAGACCGTAACAACACCGCATGGTGAACATAACACAGAAGAAGAACAAACATCAAATTATCCAATCAAATAACTCCTATTTGCGGACGATCAAGCACTAGTAGCAAAATTAGAAACAAATTCACAAGTCCACATAAATAGTCTAAACAAAGTGTGTATAGAACATATGATGCATACTTAGCATCAGTAAAACAGAGGTAATGACAATAACCAAAGAAGAAAAACAAAACAACAACAAGAATTCATCTAAAAGTACATTCTGAAACACGTAAAGAGCTTCAAGTACTTAGGACGTTTAATATTACCACGTGGCAAATCAGAAGACCAGATCGAAAACATATGCAATAAGGTAAACCATCTCATTGGACAAATGGCGCAAATACTAAAGAAAAAACACGTATCAATCGATACTAAAAAAGCACTCTAGAACACAATCTTCCTACCAACTCTATGCTACCAATACCAAACCTGGAAAATGACAGAAAGTGAGAAAGGAAAAAGTTTAACAGACATGAGATTGTTGAGAATAATACGCAATGTATCAAAAAGAGAGAAAATGAGAGAATCAGAAGTGAAGAAATCAGGATTTAATTGATGGACGGGGGTTAACAAAAGGCGCGAGTGGGGGGGGGGGGGTAATAGCAGTGCTAGATTTAATCAGAAAAAAGCAAGTTAAATGGTTAGGTCATATAACTAGGCTACCAATTAACAGTGTGCCCCAACAAGCAGTGGCCTACAGGCCAAGTGAAGGCAGACGAAAAGACCGACCATATAAACGATAGACAGAGGGAATAGCAGTCTATTCAAATCTCGAAACATGAAGCCCATAAACGGGCACTGTCCTGCTGTTTATGCTTCACATCGACACCGCAAGGTACAAGAGGAACAAGATGAGATTAGATTATAATTCTGTATCAACCCTATATCTGATATTATTGATATTATGTCCTCAGATGGGGATTCATTTCATATTCGCATTATTTCTCTGCATAAGAAAGGAAAAGAAACGGCTGTCGCATACCTCTCTTCATAGGCTGGTATTGTCCTACTTGTTTATCGAAACTTATGGCAGTATAATTGGCACAAACCTCTCGATCATAAGCAAGATGTCCCGCGTCCGATACACCCATCATACTTTCATCCGCCACATCCTGCACACATCTTCTCTTTGGCCTTCCTCTTCCTCGCTTCCAGGCATATACCCCTCCATTATTGTTCTCTCCAAACTTTCGTGACGTTTCAAGTGACCAAAATATTTCAATTTTTTTTTTGTTTTATCGGTTTTAATAGCCAACCTGCTTCAATATTCAGCTCTTGAAGTATTATGCATTTGTTCTTTTCTTTACCCAAGATATTCTTAGAACTCGTCTATAACATTTATATTCAAAGGCATTTATGCGCTACTCAGCTTGTTTAGTAAGTGTCCAGGTCTCACAGGCGTATGTTGCAATGGGAAAGATGCATGCTCTTACAAATCTAATTTTTGTAGTTCTGTCTGTCCCATTCCATAATTTATTCAGTTGTTTTAGTCTTTGAAGAGCAATTTATAGTCGTTGTTTAATTTCTTTCATTGTGTCACCGTTGTTGGTAATCAATGATTGTCTTAACTATCGGCACTAATTCCTTCCTTCTTCAAATTTAAATGTGAGGATGATGGTGGTGGTTGTTGGCGCTGTTGCAAACTGGAGGGTTAGTGCGGGGAATTTTAAACAGTGATGTGGCGGTTGCAAGATGTCTATATACTACAGACAAGAAGGTTAAAGAGAAGGAGAGAGAGAGAAAGATAGAAACAGACAGACAAATACAGAGCGAGAAGGAGATAGAAGCGATACAGCGATATATATATATATATATATATATATATATATATATATATATATATATATATATATAGAGAGAGAGAGAGAGACTAAGAGTAAGAGAGAAGGAATGAATGACAAGAAAACAGAGTATGATCTAGATTATCTTGTTATCTTGACGCAGGGGAGGGAATTGGATCTTATGACTACCAGGCCGACATGCAAGTCTCCAGCCACAACGCGGCCGCGGCTCCTTTCACTTTCTTTTATCTATCAATATTTCCCTGTCTATTTGCATCATTGCTTTCGGCGTCCTCTTCATTATTTCTTCGTGCACTGCCCTAGTGTTTGTCTTCTTCACTTTTGGAAGAACCTTTATGTTACTCTTCTTCTCTGGTTTATTAGTCAGTCTTCCACAACCCTGTTGCCTCGCTTCACCCCGTCTCTGCATCACTTCCTTCTGGTCTCTAAGTATATACAGGTTTCTGCCGCTATACATACCATTTTTTAACCTAGGGAATAATGGCGGCCGGTTTTGTCGCAGAACTGACTGGTGTGCCTTATGCAGTACTGTGTGGCTGCTGATTTTCTAGGGACTGCCGCTTACATCGACGATGAACTGCATTTTTCGTGGAGGACTTTTGTGTTGTTATTCTGGCGGCGGCATTATGCTTAGTGTACCTGTGAGGGCTGTTAGTTTATCGAGACTCCTGTCTGTTGCACTTTTCACATGGGGCAGTTAGGAGCATTGTGGGTGATATTCATTGGCACAGGAACGGAGTATAATAGGGAGGACCCGTTGCAGTAAAGTTGGAACTAATGACAAATGACTTTTTACCTGAATCACTCTGCCTCCTGGATGAATATCTTTGTGTAAAGTCAAATATTTGACAGCATGGGTTGGTGCACTAAACGTGCATTTATCAACAGGACCATGGAAATTACCATTATTTGGCCGTTGAGTAGAGAGAGAGAGAGAGAGGTGGAATAGAAAAAACAGAGAGAAAGAAAGAGAGACAGAGACAGGGAGGGGTAGAAATATAGACAGATATGTAGATGTAGAGAGAGAGAGAGGAAGAGAGGGAGAGAGAGAGGAAGAGAGAGAGAGAGGAGAGAGAGAGAGAGAGAGAGAGAGAGAGAGAGAGAGAGAGAGAGAGAGAGAGAGAGAGAGAGAGCTAGTAGTATTTACTAAATTGGATTTAAAATACCTGTAGTCAAATATCAGAAATGCTGGGTTGTCTCCTGGAACGTACAATTGTCTACAAGACCAGTGAGAAAACCAACAATTGATCATTGGGTGGAAAGGGGGGGGAGAGAGAGAGAAAGAGAGAGAGACAGAGAGACTTAGTAGTCTTTGCTACATTTATTAACAATATATAAAGTCAAATAACTGCCTGAGTTGATACACTACACGTGTAATTCTCTTCAGGACCATGGAGATTATCAGTAACTGGTCATTGGATGTTAATCCTGTCTTGGAACTATCTGAAGAGGATCAGGATGCCATGATGAAGATTAACCGAGACAAGGCGACCATACTGATTCCAGTGATTATATACATTTCTTTTCTGATGGTGCTGGGCATTGTGGGGAACCCGCTTGCTTTCTATATATATGGCTGGAAGTGGCCGGAGACTTCCACCAGGTATGTGATACTGTTCATGTCCAGTTTACGTTAGGTATGACTTAGCACATGTTTAATCAGCCAAAGATAGGCGGTACTCTTGAATGTGACTATGGAATTAATGAAATGACAGCTAAATCCTTGTTGCAGGAGTGTCCCACATGTATATAACAGAGTAATCTGTGTTTACACAGATTGTGAGAAGTGTATGGATTTTCTTCACTAGCCATGCGGGAGTGCGGGGGAATGAACAGGCTGATAGGCTGGCAGCGAATGCACCACTTAGTGGTAATATTACCCACGGACAAGGGAGAGATGGTCGTGCGCCTATGGGACCAGGTGAAGAAGGTGGGTGAGCAGAATGAGGACCCGTCCATGGAAAGGTTGAGATTACGGGGGAATAGCAGGGATTCTGGAAGAAACTCAAACCAGGAGAACTTTCAATTAGATTGTGGTGGGAACAATTATTAGTGTGACTCTTCGCTGGCTGTGTGAACGAGGGGACGAAGCGCGTATGGGAATGTCCTGTGTGCAGTGATGTCAGTTCTTAGCTCCGCTCAACTCAACATATAACAATAATATTAACATAACAAATCAAACCCCATGTGTTCGTGACAGAGAAGAAAGACCTGACTCCTGCTGAGCTATCCGCACACACAAGAGAGAGAGTGAGAGAGGGAGAGAGAGAGAGAGAGAGAGAGAGAGAGAGAGAGAGAGAGAGAGAGCGAGACGCATTGTCATCTCGTCGGCACTAAATAAGATTCTTGCGGGAAAAAAAAAGTGATACAAAACGCATAGACATATCACAATGGGAACATTCCGACTAATAGACGAAAATAGAACATTAAAGGAAACCGGAATGAAAAGAAAAGGTCGAATATAAAAATAAAAATAAACCCGACAAGAGCAGTTATTAGACATGAGATCAGAAGTAACAAAAACTGTAATTAATGTGTGTAATAGAATAAAGCAGTTCGAGCTGCAAGAACAAACCAACAACAGACTTGTTAATGGAAATCACCACATGAATAGACGACTTCAGACCACTAGTATATGTAATAAATGATACGAATAGCAATACATTAACAGAAAGCAAAGATAGTAGAAACATGGAAAGGGTGGTGTGTAGATATGTACAAAAGTACGTCAACAAGCTAAGAAAATATACATACAAGAGAAGAGAAAGAACCAGACTCTTCATTACAGGAAATTTAATTGGCAATGTGTGGAAATCAAGGGGAAACTACCGTATTATTCATAAGAAGAAAGGTAAAATGGAAGCCGGTAAATAATCGCAAATATCTGATAGTGAGACTCCAAGATCATGACAGATTATTTATACAGGGGATGAGATAGATGGCTGACCGGGTAACGGCAGTAGAGACTGGAGTAAACCTGACCGTACGACTTGTGAAGCTCTGACGTCAGACTACAGGAGATGTTGAGGATGGAATCCAAAAGTCTCAGAAAACTATACTAGGCAAAACTCATCATGGTTAGTAGGGAATTGGTGAGAAATAAAATTGATATACTGGGGATTTCAGTACACAGATGGGCGGGTCAAAGCAGGAGAGACATTCATATATTGACTAAACAAGAGAGACATTCATATATCGGCCTAAACAGGAGAGACATTCATATACTGACATAAACAAGAGAGACATTCATATATTGACCTAAACAGGAGAGACATTCATATATTGGCCTAAACAGGAGAGGCACTCATATATTGACATAAACAAGAGAGACATTCATATATTGATCTAAACAGGAGAGACATTCATATATTGGCCTAAACAGGTGAGACATTCATATATTGACATAAACAAGAGAGACATTCATATATTGACCTAAACTGGAGAGACATTCGTGTATTGACCTAAACTGGAGAGACATTCGTGTATTGACTTAAACAGAAGAGACATTCATATATTGGCCTAAACAGGAGAGACATTCATATACTGACGTAAACAAGAGAGACATTCATATATTGACCAAACCAGGAGAGACATTCATATATTGAAATATTGAGCACAACCCACTACTGGCAACGCTGAACGTATTCTGGTATGAACCTAAGGCCTATCCACGTCAATATGGAAGCACTATACTCGAGTTTCGCCCTCGTTTGAGCTCGTCAGTAGTGCATATCCCTGACCGGATCCGGAAACAAGCCCCGGATCACTGGCGTATGAAGCGGGCGTGTAACCACGCGGCACACGTTGGACACAGCCAAATTATCATAGAAGAATATTACAACGTCACCCATCGTAGGCTATGCTCAAGATTGCCCAATCGCCGCGACTGACGTACGTCAATCGATGTGGACCCGAAACGATCAGGACTTCTCATTGGCAAGGAACACCAGGCCTCCTAAATCTAATGAGCAATAATCAAATTGATATATTTGGTGATTCCGGGATTTGAAATTTAAATATTGAGCACAACCCACTACTGGCAACGCTGATCGTATTATGGTATGAACCTAAGGCGTATCCACGTCAATATGGAAGCACTATACTCGAGTTTCGCCCTCGTTTGAGCTCGTCAGTAGTGCATATCCCTGACCGGATCCTGAAATAAGCCCCGGATCACTGGCATGTGAAGCGGGTGTGTAACCACGCGGCACACGTTGGACACACAGCCAAATTATCATAACAGAATATTACACCGTCACCCATCGTAGGCTATGCTCAATTCATATATTAGTCTAAACAGGAGAGACATTCATATATTGACATAAACAAGAGAGACATTCATATATTGACCTAAACAGGAGAGACATTCATATATTGGCCTAAACAGGTGAGACATTCATATATTGACATAAACACGAGAGACATTCATATATTGACCTAAACTGACGAGACATTCGTGTATTGACTTAAACAGAAAAGACATTCATATATTGACCTAAACAGGAGAGACATTCATATATTGACCTAAACAGGAGGTCTGCTGCTGCTGCTGCTGCTGCTGCTGCTGCTGCTGCTTCTTCTTCTTCTTCTTCTTCTTCTTCTTCTTCTTCTTCTTCTTCTTCTTCTTCCTGCTCCTCCACTTCTTCTTCCTCCTTCACTTCTTCTTCTTCTTGACACACCTATTAATATAATGGAATAATAGAAATACATGTAACTTTAGCTGGATGTATAGAATGTCAATTACTGCAGCTACACGACCTTATCTTTTGTAAAGTTATGACGATTTTTAGCTTGTTCAAAGAAGTTCGAATTTTCATTTCAATTTGTTTTATTCTATTAATTATTCAACTGTCTTGCCAACATAAGTCAGCCGTATGTCTTTAATTATTCATTTCAATTATTTTTTTTTAAACAGGATTTTCCTGCTCTATTTGGCGGAGATTGACTTTGTGAACTGTATCATTACTATGCCGACGGAGCTCTACGTCACGTTAAACTTCTTCTACTTTCGAAGTGCCTTCTTCTGCACGTTGTCCAGGTTCTTCACATACACCTACAACAACTCGACAAGCATCATATTCCTGGTCATCGCCTTTGACCGCTACATTCGGATCTGCCATCCGCACAGGCAGACAATTAGCATATCAGGATCGAAAACCGCCTGCTTCGTGTCGCTATGTGTGGGGGTGGCGGTGTCCTGGCCGGCGCTCTTTCTCTACGGCAGTAAGTACATTTCTCTTCAATACAAAAACAAGCTCAACGATACCATTACCGGGGTGATCTGTGATGTGAGAAATAATATGGACAGAACGCCGTATCCACTGATGTTTTTCATTTATCTGTGGTGCGGCTTCACGTCTTCACTGTGCATCTTAACAATATTGTATACACGCTTAGCCAGAGTGATACTGAAGAGAAAGAGAGGTAAATCTATTCAACCGAATGTGGTGATGAACCCTAACAAAAACTTGGGAGCACACACTGAAACTATGAAGAATGAAGAAATATTTGAAATGTTGTCCGATAATAGTGACAGGAAATCGAAGAAGCAAAAGAAGGTTAATATACAAACGGGTAATGCCGACAACGACGTAGCTGACATACATAATCCACACCTGGCAAAAAAGAGCAGGGCAACAATAACATCCGTAGCTACCATGCGACAAGGCATCATACGTGGACCAGGATCGACTCTCATGCTATTCGCCATCACTGCAATTTTTCTGCTGACATTTTTGCCCTTCCTCATCATCTTGACCATTCGTCAATACTCCGGCCCTGGCTTTTATCCTTCACTGAGTACATCAGAACAGGTGATTGTCAACTTGTTTTCCAGATCCTATCTGGTCAATAGCTGTTCCAACCCAATTGTGTACGGCTTGTTCAACGCACAGTTCAGAGAAGAGGTGTACAAGTTATTTAGAAGAGACAGCCGGCAACACGAGAGGACCTTATCTCAGATAGAGACCTGGCAGAAACAGTGCAGCATATCGCGTTAACAGTCTTAAGAGTTTGAGTTAAAAATTATCATCATGTGTCCTACAAGTTTAGCGTTGGCGCTTGAGAATCGCAACCATTCTTGACTTTTGTCGTTCTAGAGCAATTTTGTATGATGATATTCCTAGCACATCCAGTGTCATTGCCCCTCGGCTTGCTCCTTCTTCTGCCACTAGTCTCTCAAGGCGTTACGATCTTGACCAGTGTCTGTGTTCCGATTTAGGGTATCTAGGAAACTCCTTCCAGACATCTCAAGGCGATGGACAGACCAATCAGTGTCCACTGTAAGTCTTCTGGTCCGGCATGTTAATCTGTCAGCAGATGTACCTCCAGGTCTGCCAAACAAGTACTCCACTCACTACATTATCTGCCAAATGTGGTTCATGTCAAAGTCAAATATCTGGAGATGTACCTCCAGGTCTGCCAAATGAGTACACCACTCCCTACATTATCTGCACAATGTAGTTCATGTAAACGTCAAATATTATTTTTAAACTGAAGAACAATCAACATGCTCTCTGTAGATATTTGATTTCAAGACGCTGGGGCCCTGCTAAAACAACAACAAGAACAAACAGACAAGTCTGGAAGCAGGAACTTACTGTGGGTCCGTGTTGTGAAAGGACGGTCACATTTCGTGGATTTGAATGCACGGGCGAATAGGTGGCGTATCTTTCCTTCACTTAGCAAACGAGAATGACAGGCGTCGAACCGTCATCCAATCAGCATCATGACAATATGATCGTAACTTCCTAGTGTTTACACCAACCCGCCCGCTTGAGGTCTGTATTGAGAAGAAAGTATCCTCATTTTGAGGTCCCGTATTCAGAAACAGTTATTGTGATCTGGAGCTTTTCCATTCAGATAGAAGTATGGTGAAATATAAACTCGGGTTTGACCTTTGTACAGGGCCACCTGCTGAGCACACCGATACCCACATAACTGCCTCAGTCTCCTACCATAAATGACACAACTATGTGTTCTACTTCATCTATGAAATGCTTACCATCATTTGTTTTTTTTGTTTTTTTTTGTTTTTTGTTTTTTGTTTTTTGCGCTCGCTTTGAACTCAGGCGTAGTAAATACACATTATTTTTATAGTAGCGATGGACTGAATTTTGCGTGTGGGTTAGCTTTCCTTATTAACAGTGTCCCTCGCCATCAGGCGAACCCACTCCGACTTTAGAGGATACCATCACTTGTGATACCAGTATGTGTTGTTATCATATTCACACTTACTATACGTTTTATGTTGCATGGAGGTTTTCTTGACTCGGCATTTGGCCAGGGTCTAGCCTTAACAATTTTCAATTGCCATTAGACCTATAAACAACACAGCAGACCTATTATTTTCAGTTATCTTCACATCGACATAATGTAAGACACAATACTTCAGTTTAAACACGAAATATCATACCACTTTTCTGAATGGACTTGTAACATAATCAACGACCACGCCAGACCTGTTATTTCAATGAACGTCTAACGATCATAGCGACCAAGCCAAAACTGTTATTTCCAATGGACTTGTAATACGGCCAACGACTACGCCAGACCTGTTATTTTCAAGATCTTGTTTGGAAAGGCTGGGCAGCCGATCCACTTAACAAACAATAATCCCCAAGGGGGGGGGGGATGAAGGAGGAGATATCTCTTAGTCACTCTCCTTTATAAATATGGGTTTAAGGCACTATCATTTACAAGCGAGCTCCTTACCTCTAAAGAACTCATATTTACAGACGACCGCTTTACTTGCCTCTCTTATTTTCTGTATTTATAGGCGCACGCTTTACCTCTAAATCGCACTAATACGGAGCCGAGCGCTTTATCTCTAAGTAGCAATCATATGTAGGCGGGTGCTTTGCTTCTAGGCCCCACTCATATAAAAGCGCGCGCTTTACCTCTGAGTCACACTAATATACAAGCACGCGCTTTACCTCTAATCTTCACATTTACAGACGCACACTTTACCTTTAATTCACACTGATATAAGTGGTCGTTGACCGTATTACAAGTCTATTGGAAACAACAGTTTTGGCTTGGTCGCTATGATTGTTTGAGCCGGTCGCTCAGAAAGCAATGGCAAACTACTAAGCGTAATCTTGCCAAGAAATCAACAATCAGCTGAAAGATGCTGATGTTGACAGCGATGTCCTGTAAAGGATATGCAAAATGTTTTTGTTTTTTTTGCTATGATTGTTAGACGTTCATTGAAATAACAGGTCTGGCGTGGTCTAAATTTACAGCGACTGCCAACATTTAAGTTGTCTTTTGGACATGTGTTAGGTTTTCGCTTATATCAGAACACCCTCATCATACACGTATACTGTAATTACTTAGTAAAACACCACTTATATGAGTGTGTTAGGGGTAATTAAAACACCACTTATATGAGTGTATTAGAGGTAAAGCACCCGCCCTTCTTCGCAGTTTGTGCCTTTCAATATGATCAGAAATATAGCTTATCTCTGTTAAAAAGTTGGTTTTGATGATTATATGCTGAACCGTTTTAATTTTAAGTCAACCATTGTACTCTCACTACTCAGGGCATAACCTGATGCCTTGGACTCATAGTATCTCCACTGTATTTGCATTTCAAGTATCGGCGATAAATCATGTATCTTGATGTTGTTGTGATGATATGGATCCAGCGCCGTCTGAGCTGTTTCAGCCCCAATGTAATGAAGTGATAAAATTAACATGTTGATCGACTGAAATCGTGTTACATATAAAGTGTTTTATGTATCTGGCTTTGGAGGAGGCAGCCATGACTTGATATCTGAGATAAGTGGACATACAAGTAGATAATGGTCAACGGTCACTTAAGGATATGAACACAGCGGACACTCAGAAGTGAGCTATGCTTGGAGTCTAAACAGTTGCATCTTGAGTGATATGTGTTTGGTTAGAAGCTGGACAATGGCGCTCGTTTCCTGTCTTGTCAGATAGTTAAGGATGTCTTTGTGGTCAGGTCTAAACAATAGAGAACGCTTTTGTGTAGTTGATGGGGAACTACGCTGATAGTGCCATGAGCGCCATCGAAGTTCAGCGTTAGCGTTCGTCGTCCGCTAACAGGCGAACAGACTGGCCAGCTATTGCTCCGTACATTCAGACCTACACAATATGACGTCACTATCACATAACAGAGCAACAGCAGGTGTCTGCTTCGGGGCGTATGTTGTTTTATTTCCCGACATATAAGTACACCTCCTGTCCGATGTCTTGAATGATTATGTTCATACATCATTTTCATTTGCAGGTCTTAGTAGTCTCTTGGTTTGTTCTGAGATATATTAGCTGCACAGTTGCTTTTTTTATTCCTTTCTTTGCGAGTTTGTCATTTTTGTCATTCCTGTCTATGTCGAAATCCGCATGATCCACTACGTGGTTAATGTGTCGTTGTGATATGTGACTCTCTGGCCTGCACTTGCTAGGTTCTAGCCTATGATATCCTTTATTTTCTGGAGTCAACAAAGCAGACATGTAGGTAGTGAAGACATGATGTTCTGGAGTCAACAGAGCAGGCAATTAGTCAGTGAAGACACGATGTTCTGGAGTCAATAGAACAGACGCTGGGTCAGTGAAGGCATGATGTTCTGGAGTCAATAGAGCAGACAATTAGTCAGCGGAAGCATACTGTTCTGGAGTCAATAGAGCAGACACTGTGTCAGTAAAGACATGATATTCTAAGCTTGTGAAGATCCCAGAACAACGTTCATGTGCGATAATGTTCTCTCCAGTGTAGTGATTTCTGCCTGATAATGTGAGCATACGTTCTCAAATGTTCTCCTTTGATTTGTCTGTGAACTCTATGGTTACATTGCCTGTTGTCATACTAGCTTTTATAGCTGAACCATCTGGGTATGTGTGCATCCACTTGTTGCGATATGTTTTAATAATACCTAAGCCTAATTACTTTTGACCGGCTCCGTTGCCTAGGGTTACTGATGCAGTTCGTAATACCGCATACCGCATTCGAAAAGCAACTGTGAGCGATTTGGCAGCAGACCGCCATACGTTGATTGTTATGAAATGGTATGGGTGCAGGCTCTTTCAGAATGCAGTGGCAAACTACTCAACGTAAACTTGCCCGGGAATTACGAACAGGCACAAAATGCTGGGGTTGACTGATAGGTCCTGCAACTGTCGATGTATTTTATTCATGGGTAATCAATGTTCAACAATAAATCTGTTATGGCAGTTTGTTCTATGCGTTTCTTTAATCTTATAATATATAAATTTATATGCAGCTTATTTTCACACCGCCGTATGTGGATTAGTTTCCGCTATTACCAGTGTCCTTCGCCATCAGGCGAGATCACTCGGACATCTGAGTTACTTGTAATGTACCTCTCCAACTCAAGGAAGATAAGTCAACATTTCAGTCCAAATAACCGGTGTAGGAGATAAACCCGCTACTTCGGCATCAGCACACCGGGAGTTTAAAAGCGAGCGCTTGTATCTATTCAGCCACGGTGAGCTTAGAATGCTAGTGAAGCAACCTTGTATTTAATTATTGATTTATTTTTTATAAGTAATTAGGTATGGTATTTGGAATATTTGACGTATGCCAAATGAATATTAAATGTTTGTTCAGCATGATCATATTCGATTGTTTTATTGTCTTGGAATTTTAAGGAATTAAAAGCTAGTTGCATATCCTTTACAGGACGTAGCAGCTAACCTCAGCGTTGTTTTTTTTTTTTTTTTTTTGGTTTTGTTTTGCTGTTTGTGATCTCATGGTAAGTTTACGTTCAGAAGTTTGCAATAGCTTTCTGAAAAAACTTGCACCCGTATCATTTGATAGAAAACCCAACCCAAGGCGGTCTGCTGCAAAATTGCCCTCATCTGCGTTTAAAACATGGTGTGCGGGATTATGAACTGCGTCCGCGGGGCCGGGGGTGAGGGGGAGATAGAGGGAGTAGTGGATTAAAAAGAAAGGAATTCGGTGGATTGAATAGACAATGACGAGCACGAGAGAGATAACAGCAAGGTGGTTGCCATGTTGAATGGTTCACTATCTGATGGATGTCTCTAGGCATCTCATCTCATCTCATCTCATCATGTTCCTCTTGTCCCTTGCGGTGTCGAGGTGAAGTATAAACTTCGTGAGAGTGCCCGATTATGGGCTTTATATATCGATATTCCCATGGACTCTGCTCCGTCCAACGTTTACGTGGTCGGCCTCTTCCTCTGTTTCCATCTGGTCTGTACATCATTGCTTGTTGTGGTATGCTGTTGACTGGTAACCTACTTGCATGGCCAAACCATTTGACTTGCTGCTTTCTAATAAAATCTAGTGCTGCTTTAACCCCCACTTTAGTCCTGGTTTCTTCATTTCTGATCTTATCTCTTCTTGATACGTTGAGTATTCTTCTCAGGAACCTCATTTCTGTTGTTGTGATTTTTCTTTTCTCTTTTTCTGTCATTGTCCAGGTTTGGCATTGGTAGCATAGAGTTGGTAGGAAGATTGTGTTGTAAAGTGCTTTCTTAGTAGTTACTGATACATGTTTGTTCTTTAGTATTGGTGCCATTTGTCCAATGATTTGCCTTATTGCACCTATTTTCGATCTCGTCTTCTGATCTGCCATTTGATGATATTATACTTCCCAGGTACTTGAAACTCTTCACTTGTTTCAAGGGATGTTCGTTTAGGTGAATTGTTGTTGTTTGTTCTTCTTTAGTTATAGTCATTACCTCTGTTTTGCTTGTGCTAATTTTCATATTATGTTCCCTACACATTTCATTTAGACTATTCATGTGGTCTTGTAATTCAGCTTCTGATTTTGCTATTAGTGCTTGGTCGTCAGCAAACAGGAGTTCTCTAATGGTTAGATTTGCAGATGGTTCTTCTTCTGTGTTCTCATCATGTGGTATTCTTGCTATCTCTACCTGGCCGGTTTCTTTACATATGTTGTCTATATATGTTATGAACAAGAGAGGGGACAGGACACAACCTTGTCGTACTCCAGATCTTATGGTGAAGGGTTCTGAGTGTTCTCCAGTTGCTCTCACTATGCATTCACTGTTGTTGTATAAACTTCTACATAGGTTTGTTAGATGTGTACTCACTCCATATTGTTTAAGGATTTGCCACAACTTGTTTCTATCTACTCTATCGAATGCCTTTTCTTGGTCGACAAAGGCTAAGTAGAGTGTTTCATTGAATTCAATTGATTTTTCTATAAGTTGTCTAAGAGCAAAAATTGCATCTGTGCATCCTTTGTTTTTCCTAAATCCAAGTTGTGTTTCGCTTAGCTGGGGTTCTAAAGTAGTTCGTAATCTTTTTTCAAGAATTTTTCATGTCTCTAGGCATGTTGTCCCTAAATTATCCACATGATGTGTAGAGTGGCTTCAGCAGTTGAGAATGTCAAGTTCAGATTCAGTAAAATCTGTATTTCATTCCAGCATTGTGTAATAGCCATGCAGTGTGTCTCTCTATGGAACAGAATTCCAGTACAGTAAAACTTCGATTAACTGTCACCGCCCAGACCAGCGCTATGACGGATAACCGAAAAGATGGATAACAGAAATCTTTTAATACATATGTACAGTAACGTGATTTCACTACGGGATTGGGACGAAAAATGAAAATAAAATAATTTAAAAGTGAATAATACATACATAGTGCATTCTACAAAACGATCAATATAAACTTAAATATAAGAGTAGGAATGTATATAAATGTATTGTAATACTATAAACCTAGGTTACTTTAAAATAATAATGTATTGTAATACTATAAACCTATGTTACTTAAAAATAATCTGTCCTCTCTTTCTGTGTCTTTGAGGCTCGAGCTTTCTACGCGGCGATGTTCCGTATCTTATGCAGAAGTAGGATCTGTGTTGCATTTTCCCCCTCTTGCATTTCAAACCAGTCGGAGCAGTTTGATAACATTGTTTCTGCTTCTGAGTGACTAGTTGTAAGTTTTTGGTTAAGAACTGATCGCTTTTCATCATCAATTTCTTCTTCTTCAATGGCAGTCACAATAGAAACAATTTCATCACCGTTCAAAGTTTCAAAGCCTTCTTCCATTTTGTCACATTCCAAACAATCTGCTACTTTTCCTGGCATAATGTTTTCACTATTTAGTCTTACATTGACGCACAGTTGCACAATGTCTTCAACACTGACAGTCTAGTTTCTTCAGTTTCCTCAATAGGTTCAGGCAAGAGTTTATTCCACCCATTCTTTAGGTTAAACAATGTAAGGTCAGCCCAGGCAGTGGCAACATTGAAAATAGCGTCCCTTGTGTTGTATCTCTTCTTTTATGTTATACGATGACGGATAATAGAAAATGACCGTTACATGACTGTCGGTTAATCGAAGTTCCACTGTAATTTTATATTTTGGAACAAAATATAAAATATATTGGGGGCATATAAGTATATAAGGGGTGGGGGTGGAGGGACTGCGTGGTCTCGAGGTATGGTGTCCGCCTCGAGTGCTGGAGGTCCCGGGTTCAAGCCCCGGTGATGACCGGGATTTTTTCTCGTGGACTTCTAGTAATAAAATTTCCCCTGGTCTCTGGGTAGTGAGATCGGATGCCCGTGTGCATTGTTGCGCACGTACAAAAATTCCCTGGCAGTTGGAAATCGAAAAAGAGTAGGCTAACGGCGCTGCCCGGGCAAAATTTCGAGTTAAAAATCTACCCAAAGCATTTCAGGATCCTCGCCGGTGCTACGGGGTTCGTGCACTGTGCTGAGTGTTTCCAGACTCAGGATTGAGTTAGGAGGAAAACGGAGCACTTATGGGTTGCACTCGTCTGCCGTGATGTTGATCCTTCGACTAAACTAAACTAACTAAACTAAACATTTCTATATTTTGGAACAGCATTGCAGTTTTTCTCTATCTGAAACAACATTCCAGCATTGCTCTATCTTGCAAAAGTAATGGCATCTGGAGGAAGAAGACTAGTTAAGATTAGACCAAAATCTCCTAATGTCAAAATTACTATTTTGAAAAATAGAAAACAATGAAAGCTATTAATAAATAGCTGTCAACTGCAGTGAGAAAACACAAGTGTGAAAATGGTGTATTAAATTCTATACTGTTGTATGTACGTAAAACATGGACAATAAGCAGAAACGATGAGGCACATCTAAGGCAGTGGACATGTGGTTTCTAAGGAAAATGCTGAAATATCGTGGGCAGTATTTCAAAGTACAAATGATGACCGTAAACCATAAACAATCCGTGAATTAACTCGAGAAATTAGACGAAGACATAATTTTTTTTTTTTTTTTTGGCACTTTATTTGCAGAAATACACTTGACAATGAAGTGGACACAGGTAAATTGCAATGTTGCTTGCTTGCTTGTGTTCGTTGGCTTGAGCTCCAACGCGAAGTCCTGTATGTCGAATGAAGGCAATCTGTTGTCCAACATCAGTGTGATGTCATACAGGAACTGAGGTTTGCGTGAGTATCCGTTGTCCCAAGTGTGGCTTATTGGTGTGCAGACTGGTGGTTCCTCGCCGTACAGGCAGACACTCTCCGACTTCTGAGGAATCGGCGATCCTACTGACTTTAGCCAGGACCCCGAAGGGACCTGTTGCCCATGACGCTCGACGAGGACGCGTCAATAGGTCTTGGCCAGTATATAACCCGGCCCTGGTGCCTTTGAAACACCTCTGCGTCCCAATTGTAATGTAAAAGAGCAAGGAGGAGACAAAGCGGCACAAACCTAGATGGCTTGGCCACATGACAAAATCGGGACACTAACAAGGAACTTATCCAAGAGCTTAGCATCCTGTGAGATGGCCAGCAATGACCGTCAACGCTTACTGGCCTGGTACGTGGTCAGGATGGGGATTTATGTAAGTCACGTACGGGATTCCGAGTGATAAATGTGAACATTTTCAGTTGTATTTGAATCTGAAGAAGTGAGCATAAAATTGCTATAACCAAACGTGACCTCAAATGTGCTTCCAAACACAAGCTAATTCAATGGGTTTTCTGGGCGCCTACACAATGAGCTGGATAATTACCATTTTAAAACTGACCTATGCACCTAGGTCAACTCAGCCCTAAAATATAAATTCATCATCATCATTATGTGCCATGCCGATAAACGTGGGCAATCGTGTTTCGCCATCTCACAGGATGACCAGAATCGTGGATTCACTTTTGTTTCTTGTTTCGACCGTGCCATGTGGTCAATCCATTCGGATATTTACTTCTCAGCCTTACCCGTGTTCTTTTACCCCTCAGCCTTGCCAGTCATCCCCAAATTCTTTAGTTTATTTCTACTCACATTGAGCCCAAAAATCTTGACAGGTTACATCTAATTTCTCAAATCAGTTTACGGTTTTTATTTGTGTTTTTGTAGGGCTTGGTCATTGGTTTCTCTTCCTGTCCATAGTATTCATATTGCATTGTCCCCAAAAACTACATTTCTACTGCCATTAGATGTTTTTCAGCTTGTCTGCTCCGTGTCTACCTTTCACGTCTATACAACAGTTTAGGTTTATTGTAGCACTCCAACACTTCATCTTTTGATTGGTCAGTATATTTTCCATCTTGCAAAAGACAACTTTTGCCATAGTGATTCTTATTCTAATCTCTAAAAGACATCTCCCATCATATGTTATGACTGTTCTAAGATAGTTATACCGATTCTCCTGTGTAAGATTATTCCCATTTAATCGTAAATTACATTGTGGTGATCCTTTCTTCTTAGAGACGATCATACATCTTGTGTTCTTAATATTTAATTATAACCCTATTTGTTCACTGTGCACAAGAATCTTCTTCTTCTTCAGCATTCCGAGCCATTGCGGTTCTTTGCTGCAGATACAAGCCGTCTCCATTCGTCTCTCTGGTTGACTTTCTCTTGCCAGTCGCTGATTCCAAGTGCTTACAGGTGTGTATGTATATTATCTCTCCACTGTCTTCTTGGTCTATCTCGGGGTCTACGGTCATTTATTTCTTGAGTGTAAACGAGTTTTGTTTCCCTTTTATCTTCCATTCTTTCTATATGCCCCAGCCATTGCAGTCTATTAGCCTTCATGATACCAGTGATTAGCGGGGACTTAAACAGATCATAAATGTCTTTGTTGCTTCTTCTTTTCCACTCTCCACTTTGTGTATACCTAATAGGCCCAAAGATGCGTCTTAAGACTGTTCTCAAAGCTTTGTAACAAGGCTTCGTCTCCTTTCGTTGTACTCCAGGTTTCAGAGCTATACAGCACAACTGGTCTAATCAGTGTTTTATATATTGTGATCTTGGTGTTACGAGATAGCGCATTTGATTTTAGCAGATGTTGTAGGGCATAGTATATCTTATTTCCAGAGTTGATTCTAGCTTGTATTTCTTCCCTTATTATGTTTGAGCACAAGAATCGTATCTACTAAATGTTGCAGACCCTGTTCGTTGTCTGTAATAATACTGTCTCATCTGCACATCTAATATATAAAAATATATACCAGATGTAAACACGAAACAATGAACGCAAGGAGAAGAAGACTTGAAAGCTAAATGTAAGATGTTCATAAGTCATGCAGTCCTGCTTAAGTGGTGTCTTAAGATCATTCTCCGGTTGCACTACGACATGCCCACTCTTGACAAACACTTCAGGGCCACCAGTTCAGTTCTGCACGCGCACCGATATTGATTAATGATGTGACCGAGAACATATAATAAGAACGTTACAGGACACAACGCCGGCGTTTCCATGCACATACAAGACACTCGAAGGCTCATTTGACAAAGTGTTTGTTCTCGCGTTTCTTGTTATGCTACAATATGTCAGTTTCCACCGCAATATTACTCTTCGGTTGATATTCAATGCGTTTAGTGTTTTTTTTTTTTTTCAAATGCCAGTTATTTGCCATCGTTGAGGGCTTGCGGAACTGAAAATAGCATCACTATCGAATACAAACTCCCCTCTGCTGTGTGTCCACCGTGACGAGGTAGAGGGGCTTGTGCGTCCCAATGACCCCAAGAGCTATGCCGACGGTAGCACAGCTACTGGTAGGGCCACCCATGTCGGACAGGTCATGGGAGAGGGACCAGACGAAGAGACACACAAACCTGCTGCCTTGTAGGTAGACTGGGGACAGTCAAAGGCTAGGGAAAGCACCCCGAATACATGCTTGTCGAAATCGGATGTACTGAGCCACAGGCTTGACAAAGCAGTGCAGCGTAAAACCTGCTGCCTTGTAGGTAGACTGGGGACAGTCAAAGGCTAGGGAAAGCATCCCGAATAAATGCTTGTCGAAATCGGATGTACTGAGCCACAGGCTTGACAAAGCAGTGCAACGTAACTTAATTCATGATGTCACAAATCAAAATTAATCGTTATGGTGCTAATCCCGTGAAGTCCCATCAGGCGGCGATAGTGCCGGGCCCCCTGCCTCGAGGGGGTCCACCCATGACTACTGGTGGTCACCTTCCTCTGTGCTGTGGAGTCAAGGCACAGAGGAGTTGGTTAAGAGCTATTGACCAAATACCCCGGACACTCAACATACTACAGTGGAATGCCGAAGGAGTTTACAAGAAGAAAGACTCCCTAACACAGCGTCTTCATAAAGATAGAATAGATGTGGCATACATTCAGGAGACACACCTCAACGCCAATCACAAATTCTCAGTCAGAGGATATCAGGCCACACGGTTCGACCGCGAACGACACAAAGGAGGAGTTCTAATACTTACACGAAATACAATACCTTGCAGCGAAGTATCTGTGATCTCTGACAACCAAACGGAAATTATAGGTGTTGATATAATGATAAAGGATGTGAAAATAAGAATCTACAATCTGTATAGCTCAGCAGATAAGGACCTTACACTCTCAAACATGAAAATAACTGACACAAACTGCATTATTGTCGGAGACTTTAATAGCCGTTCAGAAAGATGGGGATACCCAGATACTGACAAAAGAGGAGATGAATTGGAGGACTGGGAAATAGACTCAAATCTCCATCTACTCAACAAAGCGGATGACACACCGAGCTTCTACTCCAGAAGATGGCTTACCACTTCTACTCCAGACTTAGCTTTCTGCACAGGAGACATCCTCCACAAAATCGATCGCCATGTGCTGGACCAATTAGCAGGTAGTGACCACAGACCAATCAAACTTGTAATGAATATGGAGTATGTTCCACAGGAGCAAAAGCCCTTGCCCCGCTGGAATTACAAACGAGCAGATTGGGACAGATTTGCCATACTAACAGACAAATATTGTGAAAACATAAATACACGATATGGCAACATAAAGCAAATGGTGGAAAGTCTAAACAGAGCGATAATACAGGCAGCCACTGAGTCCATTCCAAGAGGAGCGAGGAAAAATTACAAACCATACTGGACTGAAGAACTACAAAGTTTGGAGGACAAAGTTGAAGATGCCAGGAAGACAGCAGAGAGAGAACGAACAATTGAAGCGAACATCTCTCTCAAAGCCATCTCAGCAAAATATAAAAGAACAGTAAATCAAACAACAAGAGATTGTTGGAGGGAAAAAACAGAAAACCTGAATTTTGACAGGGATGGAAACAAACTACGGAAACTAGTGAAATCCATGAACAATGAAGGACCTAAAAACAAACAAATAATAATTAAACAAGGAAATGCCTTGCTTACAGGAAAAAAGGCTGCAAATGCACTAATGGAACACTATGCAAATGCAAACCACATTGATATTACAACCGAACAGAAGAAAGCAATCAAAGACAAACAGATACATCATAGAAATACAGAGACAACAGCAGAATATATGATGGCAAATCTAACAATGGAAGAAATGGAACAGGCAATGAATACCCTAAACAAGAAGAAATCACCAGGAAAGGATGGAATCACAAATGAAATGCTAATAGGACTAGGCACCAAGGCAAAGAAGAAACTACTAGCAGTCCTAAATAACAGCTGGAAGAGAGGAATGGTCCCACAGGCATGGAAGGAAGCTATACTAATACCAGTCCCAAAGAAAGGAAAAGACCAGGAAGAACCAAATGGCTATCGACCTATCAGTCTACTTAGCTGTGTAGGAAAATTAATGGAACGCATTATCAATGGCAGGCTAACATGGCATCTGGAAGAAAACAAACTCATAACACCACACCAAGTAGGATTCAGAAAGTACAGATCCACTGAAGATCAAATAACCTATATAGCTCAGGAAATAGAGGATGCCTTCCAAGAGAAAAAGCACACACTAGCAGTCTGGATAGATTTAGAAAAAGCATTTGATAAAGTATGGAAGGAAGGACTGAAAGTAAAACTGCAAAACATGCATGTTTGTGGAAAAATGTATAAATGGATCAGCCACTACCTTGAGAACAGAACTGCCAGGACAAAAGTACAAGGACAAACAAGCAAAATGATGCTGTTGGAGCAAGGTGTCCCCCAAGGAGGAGTTCTTTCACCAACATTATTCCTAGCATATATAAATGACATCACAGAAAATTTTCCAGCCAGAGTACACACATCCTCCTTTGCAGATGACCTAGTCATATGGACATCTGAAGAATATATTAGTACAGCTAACAGCAGAATACAGCACGCCTTATTAGCGCTAGAGGACTGGTCAAAATCATGGCTAGTGAAGATAAGTGAGGAGAAAACAACATGCACAGTATTCTCCCTCTCAAATAAAACTCAGCAACCTAAGCTGGTATTGAATGGAAAAATATTGCGCCATGAAGAAAATCCAAACTATCTAGGAGTCACCTTTGATCGTCGCCTGACATGGAAGACACTGGTTGAGAAAAATCGAACACGAGCAAGGCAGAGAATGGCAATCATGAAAAAGCTTGCTGGTACAACGTGGGGAGCAGATGAGAAAGTTCTCAAGAAGTTATATACTGGACGGGTGAGGCCAGTACTGGAATATGGCATTGCAGCTTGGGCAACAGCAGCTAAGTCAAACTTTAACAAAATAAGTAGAGTCCAAAACCAAGGAATGCGAATCATAACTGGAAGCCTGATGACAACGCCTATTAATGAACTAGAAAAGATCACTTGTTTACAACCAATGCAGGATAGAAGAGATAGCAGAGCCCAGCAACAAGCAGAAAAATTTAGAAGATTGACAGACCACCCTATGTACAACAGATTTAATGGTTTTGGAAAGGGAAGACTGAAGCGTAACAACTTTGTAGAAACTGCAAAACGAAGGATTAGGGCAGATCCTATACTTAACATATCAACAGTCAAGCCCATTTACAATGCACACAAGTTCCCAGCTTGGAGACAGCAGCAACTGCCTGAGATGATAGAAAACATTCCTGGTATTGAGAAAAAGAACACTCAGCATGAAACCGAAAGAAGAAAAATAACCCTTAACTACATAAAAGAACATTACCGAAGCAGGAATTGGACTCATGCATATACAGATGGATCAGCCAAAAATTCAATAGAGAATGGAGGAGGAGGAATTCTCCTAAATTTAAAAAATGGAGTGAAAAAAACACATTCAATGGCAACTGGAAAATTTTCAAGTAACTTCAAAGCGGAGGTAGAGGCTCTGAAAACTGCAGCAGAAATGCTCCTGATGGAGGAAAATAAAGAGAAGCAAATAGCTATCTTCACAGATGCAAAGTCAGCTGTCTCAATACTGAAGAGCAATAACAGCACAGAACTAGCTGACCTAAGAGCAGCACTCCATGGTCTATGCCAGAAATCCAAAAACGTTGTAATACAGTGGATCCCATCACATTGCAGTATACCTGGAAACGAAGAGGCTGACAGACTGGCAAAAGAGGGCGGACGACTACCACAGCCTGACATAGACATAACCTATAATGAGGCAAAGAGGTTGATAAAAAGCACTTATAGCACCAAATGGGAATCAGAGCATCCAGGCCATCAGAAGGATGATGCATATTACAAACTCGACCGAAGAGAACAAGTAGCAATCTTCAGACTCCGCACAGGACATAACAGGCTGAAATACCACTTGTTCAATAAACTAAAGATAGGAGATACTGATGAATGTAATTGTAGAACTGGAAAAATGACAGCAAAACATTTGCTGCAGGATTGCCCAACGTATGCAGAACAGAGAAAGATATTTTGGCCCACACCTTCTTCATTTGAGGACAAGCTCTATGGAGATATCAACAAGCTCAAGTTGACCGCAGCTTACTTTAACTACATACAGGTTGACATTTAAAGGTGCATGAAGACCCAGAGGCATGAAATGGAATATTGCTTGGATAGCAAATCCATTATGTGGAAAGTCCAAATCGAAAGCTCGCTGTGTGGGCTTCATAAAAGGTGGAAAAGTGTCCTAGTGGCACGAAATGGAATATTGCTTGGATAGCAAATCCATTAAGTGGAAAGTCTGAATCAAAAGCCCACTGTGTGGGCTTCATAAAAGTTGGAAAAGTGTCCTAGTGGCATAAAATGGAATATTGCTTGGATAGCAAATCCATTACATGGAAAGTCTGAATCGAAAGCTCACTGTGTGGATGTCATCTGCAGACTGCATACTTCTGGTTTCCGGAAGAACAGCCTATGGTGAACGGAAGGCCCAATATACGGAAGTGAGGCTAAGCAGCCATGTGCAGGACGTGACGATTCCTTGGGTGAGCCCAGTACCAGAGCGCTATGTATCGGCTCTGCAAGTATGGAAGCCTCCTTGGATGGCGGGGAATGCCCATGGTCTGGCCCTGCCTTCCCTTGAGGGCTGACCAGGATCTTTGGCTGTTCTATATGGGCCAGCTGGGATGGGGGATAACACAACAGTGAGAGTCAAACGTCCTAATAAACCCCCGGGAAGGTTAACCCGGTCAACAAATGCCCGCAGAAGTCGGATGTGTCGGCCTAACGGCGCAAGAACGCAGCTCTGCTGTAAACAGGCACAATGCAATCACATCCGGGAAAAAAACTCCGGATGAACGAAGAAGAAGAAGAATACAAACTGTTGCCATTGACAAGTTGTATTGTTTGTGCCGATGCTGTCATGTTAAGGGCCTGCAATTATTCTGAATATTTGGAGCAAAATATCCCAGTAGGTGTGCATGTGGACTAATGTCTGCGATCTGCCCAGACCTTAATCTGTGTCGGACAATTCCAATAGGTTTATGACTGCTCTCGGTTGCATAAAATTCAATCCATCCTTTCTCCAATAGTCCTCTTCCTCTTTCAACACATGGTCCTCACATTTTTTCCCCAGTAACTTGTATCAATATGTAATAGCGCGTACTGGATTAGTACCTTGACGTCACACAATTTGAATGTAGTATTGTCAGCTGGCACCTGTCCTTTAATTTTAGCCCACACAAGTTCAACAGAGTTTTAATGAGATTGGTACGGCGGAAGTCTCAAGCACCAACGGCTATGCTCTTCTAATAACTTGTCATTTTGATATTTCTTGCTTTTTTTTTTTTTTTTTTACAAGGGACAACAATTCTAGCTTGAAATACGTTTCTGGAAAATGTATGTTTTCTCTTTGGAACCATATCTTTTTTGCTTCCTTTGTGCTCGATGCGTAAGTAATTTGTCTTCTTGGACAACAACATTGTGATATGATGCATTGTCCATAATTAGACAAGACGGTCTATCAAGGGATGGAAGCACTGTATTATCGAGCCAATGTCATAATAATTCCCATTCATCTAATTTTGATAATCCCTATTGTCTGTATGTTTTGATACGACAGGTGTCCATTATTCTGTAGTAAGCCATTAAGCGTATCAAACGCTGTCCTTTACTAATGGGCACAAATCGCATTATCTTTCCATCCACTGATTGCAATTCCTATTCATTTGTGTTGTGCTCATTGATCTAGGTTCATCCAAATACTCTGTCATAATTTTCTTTGCGAATTTCTCTTATTTCACGTAAGTATTTGCTTCTCATGGCTCTTAACTGCGGTTGCTCGCAAGTGATATTTATACCTCCATGGTACCTTCTAGTACCTTCTAAACGTAAAGCCTAATGTCCTTATAATTTTCCTCAAAGTTGTTTTGGATAGCTCTATGTCATTGTTCTTTCTCAACCAAACCCTAAGTTTTCTTACAGTCACTATTTCTTTGGTTTCCAGCATTTTCATAAGAGCTCGCCTTCTTACATCCTTGTCAAAGCTGTCTACGACTGCCTTTCTACTTACCATTTGCTTATTGCGTGGTGGTTTCATTCCGGATTCTTGCAGTCATCAACGAAATTACCGTTTACTCAAACCCAATGCATGCACTGTTCTTTTCTCGGTATTTGTAATTGTATGAATTTCTGCGATCAGCTTCTTGACAAAAAAATGTATACAACTTCATAGCGATGCTTTGAATTGTACACAATTCCACATTCAAATCCATTTAATACTCAATATTCGCACATTCAGATGTTAGCGATAAATGGTAAGAATTATAAATTAATCACGTTTCATGAAAGCACCCACTATAGGCAGAAATGTTGACGACAACACTGAACACTCCCGTTTCACAACTCGAGCTTCTTGTCATAAGGTCATTCTCGTGCATCACGAGAACACCCACTATTGAACGCTTATGTTTCCGTGTGAAGCTGTAATACATTTCATAATATGCACTTCATCTCTGACCGGTAAATTATATGCTGCATTTAAACAAACATTGAAATATAATGTACAATCTCCTGAACAAATTTGTTTGTTTTTTTTGTTTGCTGGACATAACGATACGGTTATATGCTAAATCTCATCATTTCCCCCCAGTTGGTTGCTGGGAGATGGATTTTTATATGAGATCAAACAGATGTAAGCAGATAGCTTTCCCACTCTGTGGCTTGATCCGCGCTGAACATTGACGATATAACAACCTTTCTAGATGTCTCGCTGTCCTACTAAATATGCATGCTTTCAGTAATCTACACTTTGCTCTATCAGTTCCAACACAGGTACGTTCTACTAGCTTTATTTCAGCGCACATTTGTTCCTCTTCTATTACTTTACTATTAACCCGGAGTTTACTAATAGTCCCTGAGTTTACTATTAGTCCTAGAGTTTACTAATAGCCCAGAGTTTACTATTAGCCCCGGAGTTTACTATTAGTCCTAGAGTTTACTAATAGCCCAGAGTTTACTATTAGCCCCGGAGTTTACTATTAGTCCTGGAGTTTACAATTATTCCTTTAGTTTACTATTAGTCCCTGAGTTTACTATATGTCCTTGAGTTTACTATTAGCACGAAATTTACTATTAATCCTTGAGTTTACTATTAGCCCGGAGTTTACTTTTAACTTGTAGTTTACTATTAATCCCGAGGTTTACTATCAGTCCTGGAGTTTACTAGTAGTCCCTGAGTTTACTATTAACCCGGAGTATACTATTAGTCCTTGAGTTTACTATTAGCCAGGAAATTACAAGTAGTCCCTGAGCATGCTATTAGTCCGGAGTCTACTATCACTCCCGGAGTTGACTATTAGTCCATTGAGCTTACTATTAGCCCGGAGTTGACTATTAGTCCTTGTGTTTACAATTAGTCCTTGAGTTTAATATTAGTCTTTGAGTTTACTATTAGCCCGGAGTTTACTATTAATCCCGGAGTTTACTATTAATCCCGGAGTTTACTATTAGTCATGTATTTTACTATTAGTCAAGGGGTTTTACTATTAGCCCGATGTTGACTGCTAGTCCCGAGGGGAATTTCCAGGATGGTAGAGGAGTGTACGGTGGCCTGTATGAGAAGTATAGTTGTCCTACAGAAGGGCTCTGTAATTCTCTTGATTCATAAACACTAAAATATTCCTCTGCCCGATGAGATCTGAATGCGCCAGATAGAGTCATCAATAGTAATGATATCTATATTGCCGAGTTGTATACCGCAATTTTTATTGTCTCTTGTATACGGTCTTTGCGTCTCTTGGCCAGTCGACCACCAACTCGCTTGCTTGAGACAAGCTCGAAATAAGTGATCTTTGGTCGTCGCTTAATTGGGGTACATATGAAAACGAAATGTACACGTTTAGTAAATGTTGTTATTTTGGGGCAAGAGAAGAAATTTAACTACTAGGCACAATGATGATGCATTACAGACATAAAGAATAGAATATGACAAGCAAAAAGTACATTCTATCAAATGGAAAACGTGTAATGCAATAAGTCATTGCTATTAGAGGTAGGAGAAAGAATCCGTGTATGTTACATACAACTAGTTTTAACATATGGCTGCTAATCCTGGACAATTAAAAAACAGCCTAACAAATCATCTGCCACGTCCTGCACCCATCTTCCCTTTGGCCTTCCTCTTCTTCTCTTCCGGGGCATATATCCCTCCATGATTGTTCTCTCCAAACTTTTATGACTTTTCAAAAGACCAAAATATTTCAATTATCCTTGTTTTATCGTCTTTAGTATCCAATATGCCGGTCTCCCTGGCCTAGTAATTTAAACGACTTTCTCCATAACCCTATTTATCCATGTAGGGTAACATATCGCGCGAGAATTAGAAGCGGTTCACGCCGCGTTGGTAACTTACGGGATAAGTGAGCTGGCTGCTTAGAAAGCAATGGCAAACTACTGATAGTAATCATGCCAAGAAATCAACGACAGCGGTAAAATGCTGGTGTTGACAGCGATGTCCTGTAAAGGATATGCGAAAAAAAAGCATCCAATATTCTTCAATATTCAGTTCTGTCGTATGCATTCATTTGTTTTGTTCTGTATCCAAGATATTCTTAGAACCCGTCTGTAACAGTTATATTCAAAGGCATTTAAACGCTGTTCAACTTGTTTAGTAAGTGCCCATGTCTTACAGGCATATGTTGCAATGGGAAAGATGCGCGCTCTTTAAAATCTAATTTGTATAGATTGCTGTGTTTTTACTGTATGGCAGTGAATCTTGGAATTTACATGAGCAAATTAAGAAGAAATCAGAAGCAACAGAGATGTGGTTCCTGAGACGAATGTTGCGAATTCCTTGGGCTACCAGAGTAACTAACAACGACTGCCTGAAACAGGCTAATAAAACTAGAACATTATATACAACAATAAGAAAGAGACACATATCTTTCTTCGGTCATGTGGTGAGAAGAGAAGAATTGGAGAACATCGTGACAACTGGGAAGATCGAGGGGAAGAGAGGCAGAGGCAGACCAAGAGAAATGATGCTGGATGGATTGAGACGGTGGCATCGAGGAATATCAGCAGCAGAGTTGATGCAGAAAACCAAAGACCGAGATCTGTGGAGAGCCATGAACGCCTATGCCAGCTGGCAGGGCACTTGATGATGATGATCCCCCTTCACATTTTATTCATTTGTTTTAGTATCTGAAAAGCAATAGAAAAGTACCAATGGTTCATTCATTCATTCATTCATTCATTCATTCATTCATTCATTCATTCAGTAGCATGTCCTTTGCAGAACCTCGCCCCCATGAGTATGAGAGTGATTTAGTGTGCTTTAGAGAGTGAATGAGTGAGTTTGAGTGGGAGAGAGAGGGTAAGAGAGTGAGTGTAAGTGGGAGAGTGAGTGAGAGATTGAGTGAGAGTAAATATGTGAGTATGTGTGTGTGTGTAAGTGAGGGCGAGTGTGAGAGTGAGGGCGTACAAGCATGAGAGAGAGAGAGAGAGAGAGAGAGAGAGAGAGAGAGAGAGAGAGGAGAGAGAGAGAGAGCGTTGGAGAGAGGGAGAGAATGGGACAATGAGAGAGTTAGTGTGCCAATGTGGGTGAAAGAAAAATAAATAGAGAGAGAGAGAGAGAGAGAGAGAGAGAGAGAGAGAGAGAGAGAGAGAGAGAGAGAGAGAGAGAGAGAGAGAGAGAGAGAGATTAGCGCAATCATATAATTATGCCATATTTTTTTCTGTATCCTTATCTTTCATATTAGCATTTTTACTGCCAATTGAATTTAGCATGCACTGCTTATCTCTGCATGTTTTTGTCAATTCCAGGAATTTTACTGGATTGGACCACTATTTTATTTTTACGTTACACGATGTATACCATATTTTCATCACCATTTTACATATTTCTATTTTCCCCAATTTTTTTCCCAATTTTGAATGTACTGTGAGGATGCTCACGATAGTCGACAGTGTGTACGTGTGAAAAATGTGGGAGTTTATTCATATTAGTTTTAGTGATTATGTGAGGCAGCGTGTATGTGTATGGATGGATGGATGTGTGTATTTGTGTATATGTGTGTGTGTGTGTTTATATGTGTGGATGTATGTGTGTGTGCATGTCTGTATGTGTGTATGGGTGTATATGTGCGTGTACATGTGTATATGTGTGCTTGTCTTGTGTGTGTATGTCCGTACGTGTGTTACGGTGTCCGTACATGTGTGTTTATATGTGTTTATATGTATGTGCGTGTGTATATGTGTGTATGTATATATGTGTGTGTGTGTGTGTGTGCTCGCGTATGTATGTGTATATGTTTGTGTGTGTAAGTGTGCTTGCATGCAGTGTATGCGAGGGAGTGTGTTATGTGAGTACGTGTGCGTAAGAATGTGTATGCGGGTGTGGATTGTGTAGGTGTGTGTGTGTGTGTGTGTGTGGATATATGTGTGTATTTGCGTGTGTATGTTTTGTGTTTGTGTGTGTGTGTACGTGTGTGTGAGAGAGAAGAGAAGTGAAGAGGAGAGAGAGAGAGAGAGAGAGAGAGAGAGAGAGAGAGAGAGAGAGAGAGAGAGAGAGAGAGAGAGAGAGAGAGAGTTGAGTGCATGCATGTTATCTAACATGCTATTCCATATTTTTTTCTGTATTCTCATTTTCATATTATCATTTTGAATGCTAACTCATTTTAACGTGTATAAATTGAACACATGCAAATTACTGTAGAGTGAGCGAGAGAGTTAGTGAGTGTGAGTGAGAGAGAGAGAGTGAATGAGTGTGAGAGTTTGTGTATGTCTAGAGAAAGAGAGAGAGAGAGATAGAGAGAGATAGAGAGAGAGAGAGAGAGAGAGAGAGAGACAGAGAGAGAGGAGAGAGAGAGAGAGAGAGATAGAGAGAGAGAGAGAGAGAGAGAGAGAGAGAGACAGAGAGAGGAGAGAGAGAGAGAGATGAGCGCACGCATGTAATGTAACATGTTAATCCATATTTTTTATGTATTCTCCTCTTTCATATTACGAGGTATCATTTTGTATGCCACTTGATTTTATCACGTATACTATAATCGCATGCACACTACTGTAGAGTGAGTGAGAGAGTTAGTGAGTGTGAGTGAGTAAGGGAGTGTGAGTGTGTGTGTCTGTTTGTAATAGTAGGTTGGAGGATGGTGGGGAATGTGTGTGTGGGTGGATTCATGGAGTGTGTGGGTGGGCTCAGGATGTGTGGGTGGGTGTGCGGTTTGTGTGTGTGGGTGCGTGGTTTGTGTGTTAGTACGTGCTGGATGTATGGGTTGGCAGGGAGATGTGTGTGAGGGTGGGGGTTGTGTGTTTGGCTAGGCGGTTGTGGTTGAGCGGGTGGAGGAGGATATGTGGGTGGATGATTATTGGTGGGTTATGGGATGGGTGGGGGAGATGTGGGTGTGAGGAATGTGTGGTGGGTGGGAGATATGTGCAGGTGGGGGTGGTTGTGGGTGTGGGGATGTGTGTGTGGGGATGTGTGTGTGGGTGAGGGATGTGTGTGGGTATGGGATGTTTGGGTGGATGGGTGGGGAGTGTGTGTGCGTGGGTGGGTGTGTGGGTGAGGGATATGTGGGTGAATGTGTGTGTAAGGTTGTGGGGGTGTATGTGTGTTGGGGGATGGGTGTGTGATGGGTGTGGGTGTGTGATGGGTATGAGTAATGGATGCGGGGATGTGTGTGTGGGAGGGCGATATGTCTGGGGTTCGGGGTTTGTGTGGCTGGATGGAGGATGTATGTGTGGGTGGTGATGGTGATTGTAGATGGGGGAGGTGTGGGTTGGTAGGAGATGTGTGGGAGATGTGTGTGTGTGAGAGGGATGTGTCTTGGCGATATGTGTGGGTGTGGTGTTGTGTGGGAGGGAAGATGAATGTGGATAAAGGATGTGTGTATGGATGGGTTGGGTGTGGTTGGGTGTGGGTGTGCGGGTGGGTGTTGTTGTGTGTGAGGTTGGGGGATGTGTGTTTGGAGGGGTGGTTGGGGTGTGCGAGTGTGGGTGGGTAGATGGCAGATGTATGTGTTGATGAGTGGGTGGGGAATGTGTGGTTGTTAATGGTTGGTTAGTACTTGAGTGGAGGAATGTGTGAGGGGGATGAGTGTATGGGTGAGGGATGTGTGTGTGTGTGTATGTGTGTGTGTTGGGTGTGCGTGGATGGGAGGTGTGTGTTTGTGAATGGCGGATGTGTTGGTGGGCGGGGATGTGTGTGAGGGATGTGTGTATGGGTGGGGAGATGTGTGTATATATGGGTAGGGGGGTGTGGTTAAGGGATATGTGGCTGGGGGATGGGTGTGTGGTTAGAGGATGTGTGGGTGGGTGATTGTATATGGGTAAGGTTGTGTAGTTAAGGGATGTGTGGTTTAGGGATATTTGGTTGCGGGATGAGTGGGTGGAGGATGTGTGGATGGGTAGAGGATATGTGGGTGGGCGAGTGTGTGTAGGTTAGGAGATGGTGCGGGATGTTTGTAGTGGGAGGGCTCGTGATCTGTGAGTGGGCTGGGGGAGATGGAAGATTATGTGGGTGCTTGCGGAATTTGTTTTTGGGTAAGTGCGGTATATGTGAGATGGTGGGGAGATTTGTGTGTGCGTGGGGGATGTGTGGTTGAGGGATGTGTGTTTGGCTGGATGATTGGGTGTGTGTGGGTGGAGGAGGAAATGTGGCTGGGTGATTGTTGGTGGGTAATGGAACGGGTGGAGGATATGGGAGTGGGTGGGGAGATGTGTGTGGGTGGGGGATGTGTGGGTTGGGAAATGTATGTATGCTTGGGATGTGGGTGGATGGGATGTGTGGTTGGTGGGAGTATGTGTGGGTGGAGAGATGTGTAGGTGTGGGGATGTGGTGGATTTGTGGGGGAATGTATGTGTGCCTGGGGTGTGTGTGTGTGTGTGTGTGTGTGTGTGTGGTTGGGTGGGGGTTGTGTGGGTGAATGGGGGATGTGTGGGTGGGTGGTGGATGTGTATCATAACAAGGTAATATGCATTGTTTATGTTTATAAAATTCATTTGACAATGTTTTTCCTATGGACTATTGATGAACGAAAGATGAGTGATTGGAAGGGCCGAATGTAAGACGGGCCTGCGTGCCCAATTTGTTATCCTTTGAAAATAAAGTCCGTTCGTTCGTTCGTTCGTTCATTGTTCGTTCGTTCGTTCCATAACAACCTTACGGAAAACCTCTCGATCATAAGCAAGGTGTCCCGCGTCCGATACATCCATCTGGAGATCATCCGCCACATCATGCACCCATCTTCTCTTTGGCCTTCCTCTCTTCCCAGGCATATACCCCTCGATTATGGTTCTCTCCAAACTTTCGTGACGTTTCAAGTGACTAAAATAGTTCAATTTTCTTTGTTTTATCGTCTTTAATATTACTTCATGATTACTTCATATTAACTGCAACAGTTTTATGAAATATAAGTGACAGAAAATAACCCAGAAGAATTAAGTTCTGTGTGTCTGTATTCGTTTGATTACTTTTCTCCGATTGTTTTGATAGTTTTCAAACTAGTGTGTGTGTGTGTGTGTGTGTGTGTGTTTGTGTGTGTGTGTGTGTGTGTGTTTGTGTGTGTGTGTGTGTGTGCGTTGGTCCTGTAGTCAAAGTTCCGGGTCATAATGTATATTAATTAGAATGCCAGGACCAGGTCGGCACAGTCATACACAGATGATGGGTTTATGGGCTCATCTGATTTTGATGTTTGTGTAATATTGAAAGTGGCTGTAGGAGACAAGACATTAGAAACCAATAGAAATACAGACACGGTAATGAAAGGGGTTAACCTCTTTTACTATGCGATTCATAGCTGGCGCTTTGGTATAACGAATAACAATAAGCTGAAACATATAATATAAAATCCTAACCAAATTAGTATTCATATAATATACTGTAGCTTTTATTACGTCCGTCAATATCATCACAGAGCACGGGTACAACAATTCAGCATCAAACAAGAGATTTCACAAAATAATCAGTGGCCGCTTTGTATGATTGCTGATATATGCTGTGAAGATTAATACCAAAGCTGAGAAAACAAAGGCCGTTTGCCCCAGCAATCGCCACGCGGCGTTCAATTTAGGATTGTGCCTGTGATAAATAGCTATCCCTTACACACGATTATAATCTAGGTCACTTGATATAATCAATAGGCTATCTTTCTTGATACAAGCACATCAACCACATTTTTGTGTGGATATAACCTACAACCCATAATTCTTGATATAACCAGTCAACCACATTTCTCAATATACGCCATCAGCCATTTTATTTATATAACTCACCAGCCACATGTATTGATATAACCGATCAGCTACTTTCCTTGATACAACCCATCAGGAACATTTCTTGATATAACCCATCAGCCATATTTATTTATATACTCCATATGCCAAAATTATTGATATAATCCATGAGCCACATTTATTGATATAACCCATCAGCCACATTTTATGATATAACGCATCAGCCACATTTATTGATATAACCCATCAGCCTCATTTATTGATATAACCCATCAGCCACATTTCTTGATATAACCCATCAGCCACATTTATTGATATAACCCATCAGCCACATTTCTTGATATAACCCATCAGCCACATTTCTTGATATAACCCATCAGCCACATTTATTGATATAATCCATCAACCACATTTCTCGATATGACCCATCAGCCACATCTCTTGATATAACCCATCAATCACATTTATTGATATAATCCATCAGCCACATTTATTGATATAATCCTTCAGCCACATTTCTCGATATGACCCATCAGCCACATTTATTGATATGACCCATCAGCCACATTTCTTGATATAACCCATCAACCGCATTTATTGATATAAATATAATCCATCAGCCGCATTTATTGATATGACCCATCAGCCACATTTATTGATATGACCATCAGCCACATTTATTGATATAATCCACCAACCACATTTATTTATATAATCCATCAGCCACATTTATTGATATAACCCATCAGCTACATTTATTTATATAATCCATCAGCCACATTTTTTTATATAACCCATGAGCCACATTTCATGATATAACCCATCAGCCACATTTCTCGATATAACCCATCAGCCACATTTCTCGATATGACCCATCAGCCACATTTCTCGATATGACTCATCAGCCACATTTCATGATGTAACAAATCAGCTACATTTCATGATGTAACCCACCAGCCACATTTATTGATATAACCCATCAGCCACATTTCATGATATAATCCATCAACCACATTTATTGATATAATCCATCAAACACATTTATTGATATAATCCATCAACCACATTTATTGATATAACCCATCAGCCACATTAATTGATACAACCCATCAGCCACATTTCATGATGTAACCCATCAGCCCCATTTCATGATATAACCCATCAGCTACATTTCATGATGTAAGCCATCCGCCACATTTCATGATGTAAGCCATCAGCTACATTTCATGATGTAACCCATCAGCCCCATTTCATGATATAACCCATCAGCCACATTTCATGATGTAACCCATCAGCTACATTTCATGATGTAAGCCATCAGCCACATTTCACGGTGTAACCAATCAGCCACATTTCATCCTCGCTTCTCTCCGTGGTATGGCTCCGCCCTGCCTCGGTCCTGACAAGGACCCGCCAGATTGTAATCAATCTACCTTCGTCTCGCGTGGTTTAGAGCTGAACTGCCTCGGTCCTAAAACGACCCGCCAAACCCTGTTCAACCCTCATTCTTCTCCCGTAGTTTGGCTCCGCCCTTCCCCGGTCCTGAAAGGACCCGCCAAACCCAGATCAATAATCCCTCGTCTCCAGTGGTTTGGCTCCGCCCTATCTCGGTCATGAAAAAGACCCGCCAAACCCTGATTAATCTTCCTTCGTCTTCAGTGGTTTGGCGCCAATCTGCCGCGGTCCTGAAAAGGACCCGCCAAACCTTGATCAATTCTCCTACGTCTCCAGTTGCTTCGCGCTGCCCTGCCTCGGTCCTGAAAAGGACCCGCCACACCCTGATCAATTCTCCTACGTCTCCAGTTGTTTTGCGCTGCCCTGTCTTGGTCCTGAAAAGGACCCGTCAAACCTAGTCCAGTCTTCGTTGATCTTCCGTGGTTTTGCACCTGTCAAT
Source organism: Cepaea hortensis (assembly GCA_963921405.1). NCBI lineage: Eukaryota > Metazoa > Mollusca > Gastropoda > Stylommatophora > Helicidae > Cepaea > Cepaea hortensis. The sequence goes on along the minus strand of OY992895.1, from coordinate 54,951,703 downwards.
TTCTGTCTCTCGTCTTTTGGCGCCGCCCTACCCTAAAGTCTGTTGAATCCTCGCCCCGTCTCCAGTGGTTTGGCACGATTCTGCCTCGGTCCTGAAAATGACCCGCCAAATTCGTTTGAATCCTCGCTTGTCTCCCGTTGTTTCTATCCCTCTGGCTGGTCCTGAAAATGACCCACCAAACTCAGTTTCCCTCATTCCTTTGTAACCCGATCGCGGACCTACGAGAGGTATCGTGGCGATTCACAAACGTGACAGCATATCGATATATATATATATATACGATGTATGTCTGTCTGTAAGTATGTATGTATGTATGTATGTTGTTTATGCGTTCGCGAACGGTCCATCCGATTGAGATGAAATTTTCTACACGTCTTCTTCTCATTTCGGTGCAGCCAACTGTCACAGTTTGTTAGTGTAGAAACAGTTATTTACTTAATATTATTTACTACTTTAATGTACACTAATGTACACAGACAGACAGACAGACAGACAGACAGACAGACAGACAGACAGACAGACAGACAGACAGACAGACAGACAGACAGACAGACAGACAGACAGACAGACAGACAGACAGACAGACAGACAGACAGACAGACAGACAGACAGACAGACAGACAGACAGACAGACAGACAGACAGACAGACAGACAGACAGACAGACAGACAGACAGACAGACAGACAGACAGACAGACAGACAGACAGACAGACAGACAGACAGACAGACAGACAGACAGACAGACAGACAGACAGACAGACAGACAGACAGACAGACAGACAGACAGACAGACAGACAGACAGACAGACAGACAGACAGACAGACAGACAGACAGACAGACAGACAGACAGACAGACAGACAGACAGACAGACAGACAGACAGACAGACAGACAGACAGACAGACAGACAGACAGACAGACAGACAGACAGACAGACAGACAGACAGACAGACAGACAGACAGACAGACAGACAGACAGACAGACAGACAGACAGACAGACAGACAGACAGACAGACAGACAGACAGACAGACAGACAGACAGACAGACAGACAGACAGACAGACAGACAGACAGACAGACAGACAGACAGACAGACAGACAGACAGATAGATAGATATATAGATCCCCGCCAAGGCCTGGGCGAAGCCGTGCCGTGTCAGCTAGTTACCTATATTTCTCTCCTTCTTCCTCCTTTCAACTGCCAATGGAGCATGACACTCAGCCAGCTCACCCCAATCCCTTCTCTCCTTTGCTGACTCATTCAGCTCCCTCCATGGCCGCCCTATATTAGTATTCACCTCTCTCTAATTTTCTGCTCCTTGCATTTCAAACCTCAACCTAATCTTGTCTTGCCCTGTTGGTTTCGGAGGAAGAACTTTCTCGACACTGGACCTCAACACATAGGAAAAATTGCAGACGGAGGTTGAATCAAGCTGCCACTAGTATCACCAGAATGTTAACTCTTCGATGGCTACTGAAGAAGGCGAAGGAACAACTGTGGAATTGTCTCGACTGCAGTGATATTGACCTTTGGTTTGCCCACAACAAACCCATTTCTTGATATAACCCATCAGCCTCATTTCTTCATATAACCCATTAGTTACATTTCATGATATAACCCATCAGCCACATTTCTTCATATAACCCATCAGCCATATTTCTTGATATAACCCATCAGTTACATTTCTTGATACAACCCATCAGCCACATTTCTTGATATAACCCATCAGCCAGATTTCTTGATATAACCTATCAGTTACATTTCTTGATATAACCCACCAGCCACATTTCTTGATATAACCCACCAGCCATATTTCTTGATATAACCCACCAGCCATATTTCTTGATATAACCTATCAGCCTCATTTCTTGATACAACCGTTCAGCGGGGATAGTGTATTCCTTATCAAAGGAGACGTAAGGCCCCCCTTCCCACCGTTAACCTACGTCGAAATACCTGTTTAGCACTCCCCCCCCCTCCCTTCTCCCGATCAAGGTTACGTACCTCCCAAGTTTAATGTGCATCCTGCGTGTGGAGGAACAACATGGCTGTGGGGAGCACAGTGGATAACAGAGACAATCAAACTGTTCGAGGGGCGGAGCTTGGCTGATAGACATCTTGTCTCAGGCCCCTACTGGGGTGACCATCCATGAACCCTCACATACACTACACTAAACATGGTATTACATTTCATTTCTAAGAATCAGCGCTGGGGCTACAGAGTATGTGCTCTGCGCTTGATATTATCTTCACCGGTCAGTGTAGATGGAGTGAACAGAAGAAGGCGAGGGAATATAGAGAGAAGAAGGCATGGAACTAGAAAGGAGCGGGCCAGGAAAGTAATAACAAAAATACAACGCCTAGGATTCACATATATAAGAGTGCGCCATCGGAATTGTCGCAATGCCAGGCAGAGAGGGTCTGTACTGGAGAAGCCGATTTATGACTTTGATGTTATCATGCTGCAAGAATTGAATGGAGATGATTACCAGTGCCTTGGTTATGTCAGCCACATTAATCCGACTGGACAATGGAGACATAGGCAGGGTCTGCTAGTGAAGGAGGGGTTAAACATGATGTTTCTATGTCAGTGGAATAACAATGCAAGAGAGCTGCAGGGTATAAAGATAGAAATTGGGGGGGGGGGTCTATGCTGGAACTTAATAAATGTATATGCCACGGTAGATTCGTTTGTCACAAAAGAACGATGGGACTGGCTTAAAGAGCTGGAGGACATCCCAGGCAGTAGGTTTCAAATTAGTTGGGGTTTTAAAGCACTAAACAGAGAGTTGGACAATACTGGGGAAAATCGACAGGAAAATTACCACTCAAAAGCCACGGGAGATTCAACAGTATTCTGCAAAAAAGAACAGAGGCCAAAGAAGATGGGGATGAGTCCTGGTGATACAGACATGGCTACTGACCTGGCATTTGTTACCCAGTCGGCTGTATTAGATATAAATGGGCTCTCCTGGGTGATCATGAGAGTGACCATCTATCCTGTTCAGAATTGATTTCTAAGTCCAACTAAGTCCAAGTGAATTATATAGGAGGAAATAAGACACGGGGAAATTTTGGACATTGCATATATACATTCATACTTATACATATGTGTATGCGCATACACACAGAGGAGCATCTCCAGTATGGTTGCTCTCCTATTGGATGGTTTTATATGTACAGAGAGGAATGGTGATATCCTTATAAGTGCACACTATATTGCTAACGATGGCTTTGCCAAACCAATATACTACGGGTAACATCATAATTGTATGGTCACAGGAAAGACAGGGTGGAAGATAACTATAGTTAGGACCAGGGGAGGAGTGACATCTGGGAGGATGGGGAAGTAAAATAGGGAAATAATGAATGCCACAAGTTAAATGAAGCTGTGCTGAGTGTTAAAACCATGTGGTGATAGACAACCAATCAAGAAGATGAGACTTGTACAGTATTTTTGCGGTGGTTTTCATCAGAAGAGCACCATTCGATGGCGCTTGCTTGCCTAAGTCCTCATAACGACTGGAGCTGGCCCTAACTGGACCCACCAAACTCTATTGAATCCCCTCTGGTGTTACTTTGCTTGGCGCCGCCTTTCCTCGGTTATGGAAAAGACCCGCGAATCTCAGTTTAATTCACACTTGTATCCCCTTGTTTGGCGCCGCCTTGCCTCGGTCCTGAAAAAGAATCGCTAAACTCTGTTTAATCCACGCTTGCCTCTCTATGATTGGCGCCGCCCTACCTTGGTCCTGAAAAGGACACACGTAACCCCGCTGCCTCCTCGTTCGGCTCCCGTTATTTGGCGACCTCTTCCTTTACTCCCAATAAAGACCCGCAAAACCGTGTTTAATCCTCATTCGTCTCCCGTTGTTTAAGGACTAAACAAATCCTGTTAAATCCTCGCTCGTCTCCCGTGATTTAGAGCGGCCCTTCCTCGGTCCTAAAAAGGACCCGCTAAACTATGATAAATCCTCGATCGTCTCCCTTTGTTTTTGGCGCCGCCCTTCCTTACTCCTAAAAAGGACCTTCAAATCGTGTTTAAGCCTCGCTTGTCTCCTGTGCTTTGGCGACGCCATGCCTCGGTCCTTGAAAGGACCCGTCAAATCCTGTTTCATCCTCGCTTGTCTCCGTGGTATGGCGCCGGCATGAATGGGGCATGAAAAGAACCCGCCAAACTCTGAACAATCCATGCTCGTCTCCCGTGGTTTAGAGCCGAACTGCCTCGGTCTTGTAAACTACCCGCCAAACCCTTTTTCAATCCTCATTCGTCTCCCTTGGATTGGCGCTGCCCTGCCTCGGTCCTGAAAAAAGACCCTCCAAACCCTGGTCAATCCTCCTTGGTCTTCAGTGGTTTTGCGCCTCCCTGACCCGGTTCTGAAAAGAACCCGCCAAACCCTGATCAATCCTCCTTAATCTCCAATGGTTTGGTGCCGCACTGGCTCGGTCCTGAAAAGGACCCGCCAAATCCTATCCAGTAGTCGTTGGCCTCACGTGGTTTTGCACCTGTCAATTCCTGTCTCTCGTCTTTTGGCACCGCCCTGCCTCGATTTAAAAAATAACAGCTAAAGTATGTTGAAACCTCGCACCGTCTCCAGTTGTTTGGCGTCGCACTGCATCGGTCCTGAAAAGGACCCACCAAACCCTGATCAATACTCCTTCGTCTCCAGTTTTTTTGGCGCCCCACTGCCTCGGTCCTGAAAAGGACCCTCCAAATCCTAATCATACCTCCTTCGTCTCCAGTTGTTTGTCGCTGCCCTGCCTCGGTCCTGAAAAGGACCCTCCAAACCCTGATCAAACCTCCTTCGTCTTCAGTGGTTTGGCGCCACCCAGCCCCTGTTCTGAAAAGAACTCGCCAAACCCTGATCAATCTTCCTTAATCTCCAGTGGTTTGGTGCCACACTGCCTCCTTCCTGAAAAGGACCCGCCAAATCCTATCCAGTAGTCGTTGGCCTCACGTGGTTTTGCACCTGTCATTTCCTGTCTCTCGTCTCTCGTCTTTTGACACCGCTCTGCTTCGATTTGAAAAATAACCGCTAAAGTATGTTGAATCCTCTCACCGTCTCCAGTGATTTGGCGTCGCACTGCATCGGTCCTGAAAAGGACCCACCAAACCCTGATCAATACTCCTTCGTCTCCAGTTTTTTTGGCGCCCCACTGTATCAGTCCTGAAAAGGACCCTCCAAACCCTGATCCTCCTTCGTCTCCAGTTGTTTGTCGCTGCCCTGCCTCGGTCCTGAAAAGAACCCTCTAAACCCTGATCAAACCTCCTTCGTCTCCAGTTGTTTGTCGCTGCCCTGCCTCGGTCCTGAAAAGGACCCTCCAAACCCTGATCAAACCTCCTTCGTCTTCAGTGGTTTGGCACCGCCCTGCCCCTGTTCTGAAAAGAACTCGCCAAACCCTGATCAATCTTCCTTAATCTCCAGTGGTTTGGTGCCACACTGCCTCCTTCCTGAAAAGACCCACCCGCCAAATCCTATCCAGTAGTCGTTGGCCTCACGTGGTTTTGCACCTGTCAATTCCTGTCTCTCGTCTCTCGTCTTTTGACACCGCTCTGCTTCGATTTGAAAAATAACCGCTAAAGTATGTTGAATCCTCTCACCGTCTCCAGTGATTTGGCGTCGCCCTGCCTCGGTCCTGAAAAGGACAAACCAAACCCTGACCAGTACTCCTTCGTCTCCAGTTTTTTGGAGCCCCACTGCCTCGGTCCTGAAAAGGATCCTCCAAATCCTGATCAAACCTCCTTCGTTTCCAGTTGTTTGTCGCTGCCCTACCTAGGTCCTGAAAAGGACCCGCCAAACCCTGATCAATCCTCCTTCGTCTCCAGTTGTTTGGCGCTGTGCTGCCTCGGTCCTGAAAAGGACAAACCAAACCCTGACCAGTACTCCTTCGTCTCCAGTTTTTTGGCGCCCCACTGCCTCGGTCATGAAAAGGATCCTCCAAATCCTGATCAAACCTCCTTCGTTTCCAGTTGTTTGTCGCTGCCCTACCTCGGTCCTGAAAAGGACCCGCCAAACCCTGATCAATCCTCCTTCGTCTCCAGTTGTTTGGCGCTGTGCTGCCTCAGTCCTGAAAAGGACCCACCAAACCCTGTCCAGTCTTTGTTTTCCCCCCGCGGTTTTGCACCTGTCAATTCCTGTCTCTCGTCTCTCGTCTTTTGGCGCCGCCCTGCCTCGATTTGAAAAGTACCCGTTAAAGTATGTTGAATCCTCGCCACGTCTCCAGTGATTTGGCGCCGCTTTGCCTCGGTCCTGGAAAGGACCCACCAAACCATGATCAATCCACCGTCTCCATTGGTTTAGTACTGCCATGCCTCGGTCCTGAAAAAGGAACCTCCAAACCCCTCATCAAGCCTCCTTCGTCTCCAGTGGTTTGACGCCGCACTGCCTCGGTCCTGAAAAGGACCCGACAAACCCTGATCAATCCTCTTACGTCTCCCGTTGTTTGGCGCTGCCCTGCCTCGGTCCTGAAAAGAACCCACCAAACCTTGCCCAGTCCTTGTTGGTCTCCCCTGTTTTTGCACCTGTAAATTCCTGTCCACTCTTCGCTTGTCCCTCTTCTTTTGGCCCCGCTCTGCCTCGATCCTGAAAAGGACCCGCCAAGATCTGTTTAATCCTCGCTTGTCTCCCTTTGTTTCTATCCGTCTCGCTGGTCCTGAAAAGGACCCTCCAAACTCAGTTTGGCTCATTCCTAGGTAACCTGACCGCGGACCTACGAGAGGTATCGTAGCGATTCATAAACGTAACGGCATAATAACTACATTTTTCTTCTGCTTCCTCCTTTCATCTGCCAATGGAGCATGGCTCTCAGCCAGCCCACTCCAATCCCTCCTCTCCTTTGCTGACTCATTCAGCTCCCCCCCCCCCCCCCCATGGCCACCATATATTATTATTCACATCTCTAATTTCCTGCTCCATGCATTTCAAACCTCAACCTAATCGTGTCTTTCCCTGTTGGTTTCAGAGGAAGAACTTTCTCGACACTTGACCTCAACACATAGGGAAAATTGCAGACGGTGGTTCAATCAAGCTGCCACTAGAATCACCAGAATGTTAACTCTTCGATGGCTACTGAAGAAGGCGAAGGAACAACTGTGGAATTGTCTCGACTGCAGTGATATTGACCTTTGATTTGACCACAACAAACCCATTTCTTGATATAACCCATCAGTCTCATTTCTTCATATAACCCATTAGTTACATTTCATGATATAACCCATCAGCCACATTTCTTCATATAACCCATCAGCCATATTTCTTGATATAACCCATCAGTTACATTTCTTGATACAACCCATCAGCCACATTTCTTGATATAACCCATCAGCCAGATTTCTTGATATAACCTATCAGTTACATTTCTTGATATAACCCACCAGCCACATATCTTGATATAACCCACCAGCCATATTTCTTGATATAACCCACCAGCCATATTTCTTGATATTACCCACCAGTCACATTTCTTAACATAACCCACCAGCCACATTTCTTGATATAACCACTCAGCGACATTTCTTGATATGACCCACCAGCCACATTTCTTGATATAACCCACCAGGCTCATTTCTTGATATAACCCACCAGATACATTTCTTGATATAACCCACCAGAAACATTTCTTGATATAACCCACCAGCCACATTTCTTGATATAACCCACCAGCCACATTTCTTGATATAACCCACCAGCCACACTTCTAGATATAACCCACCAGCCACATTTCTTGATATAACCCACCAGCCACATTTCTTGATATAACCCACCAGCCACATTTCTTGATATAACCCACCAGATACATTTCTTGATATAACCCACCAACCACATATCTTGATATAACCCATTAGCCATATTTCTTGATATAAAGCATTAGTTACATTTCTTGATATAAACCATCAGTTACATTTCTTGATATAAACCATCAGTTACATTTCTTGATATAAACCATCAGTTACATTTCTTGATATAAACCATCAGTTACATTACTTGATATAACCCATCAGTTACATTTCTCGATATAACCCATCAGTTACATTTCATGGTATTTTTTTTCGCTCGCTCGCTTTGATTTCAAGAGCAAACCATACACACAACTTCTAGTAGTGCTGGACGGACTGACTTTGCGTGTGGATTAGCTTTCACTTTTAACAATGTCCCTCTCCAACCAGTCCAACCCAATCCGACTTCAGAGGTACTTTTAATTTACGTCCCTATGTCAAGGACGATAGGTCAACATTTTAGTCCAACTGTCCGGTGTAAGGGTTGAACCCCTTACCTCGGCATCAGCACCCCGTATGTTTAAGAACACGCTTTCATATTCATTCGATCGTGCTGAACTACATTTCATGATATAACCTATCAGCCTCACTTCTTGATACAACCGTTCAGCGGGGATAGTGTATTCCTTATCAAAGGAGAAGTAAGGCGCCCCTTCCCTCCGTTAACCTACGTCGAAATACCTGTTTAGCACTCCCCCCCCCCCCCCTCCCTTCTCCCGATCAAGGTTACGCCCCAAGATTAATGTGTAGCCTGCGTGTGGAGGAACAACATGGCTGTGGGGAGCACAGTGGATAACAGAGACAATCAAACTGTTCGAGGGGCGGAGCTTGGCTGATAGACATCTTGTCTCAGGCCCTTACTGGGGTGACCATCTATGAACCCTCACATACACTACACCAAACACGGTATTACATTTCATTTCTAAGAATCAGCGCTGGGGCTACAGAGTACGTGCTCTGCGCTTGATATTATCTTCACCGGTAAGTGTAGATGGAGTGAACAGAAGAAGGCGAGGGAATATAGAGAGAAGAAGGCATGGAACTAGAAAGGCGGGGGCCAGGAGAGTAAAAACAAAAACACAACGCCTAGAATTCACATATATAAGAGTGCGCCATCGGAATTGTCGCAATGCCAGGCAGAGAGGGTCTGTACTGGAGAAGCTGATTTATGACATTGATGATATCATGCTGCAAAAATTGAATGGAGATGATTACCAGTGCCTTGGTTATGTCAGCCACATTAATCCGACTGGACAATGGAGACATAGGCAGGGTCTGCTAGTGAAGGAGGGGTTAAACATGATGTTTCTATGTCAGTGGAATAACAATGCAAGAGAGCTGCAGGGTATAAAGATAGAAATCGGGGGGTCTATGCTGGAACTTAATAAATGTATATGCCACGGTAGATTCGTTTGTCACAAAGGAACGATGGGACTGGCTTAAAGAGCTGGAGGACATCCCAGGCAGTAGGCTTCAAATTAGTTGGGGTTTTAAAGCACTAAACAGAGAGTTGGACAAAACTAGGGAAAATCGACAGGAAAATGACCACTCAGAAGCCACGGAGGATTCAACAGTAGTCTGCAAAAATGAACAGAGGCCAACGAGAATGGGGATGAGTCCTGGTGATACAGACATGGCTACTGACCTGGCATTTGTTACCCAGTCGGCTGTATTAGATATAAATGGCCTGTCCTGGGTGATCATGTGAGTGAACATCTACCCTGTTCAGAATTAATTTCTAAGTCCAACTAAGTCCAAGTGAATTATATTGGAGGAGATAAGACACGGGGAAATTGTGGACATTGCATATATACATTCATACTTATACATATGTGTATGCGCATACACACAGAGGAGCATCTCCAGTATGGTTGCTCTCCTATTGGATGGTTTTATATGTACAGAGAGGAATGGTGATATCCTTATAAGTGCACACTATATTGCTAACGATGGCTTTGCCAAACCAATATACTACAGGTAACATCATAATTGTATGGTCACAGGCGAGACAGGGTTGAAGATAACTATAGTTAGGACCAGGGAAGGGAGGATGGGGAAGTAATCTAGGGAAATAATTCCAAAAGTTAAATGAAGCTGTACTGAGTGTTAAAACCATGTGGTGATAGAAAACCAATCACGAAGATGAGACTATTACTGTATTTTTGCTGTGGTTTTCGTCAGAAGAGCACCATTCGTTGGAGCTTTCTTGCCTCAGTCCTCGTAACGACTGATCCTGGCCCTGACTGGACCTGCCAAACTCTGTTGAATCCCCGCTGGTGTCACAGATCAGAATTATGGGGATATAAGATACTCAGAGAAGATCTATCAGGAACCATTAAAGATACCTGCTGTGAAAATATCGTACAGCCGGAAGAAATACAAATGTATTGGGGGAAAAAAGCAAAAGACACCACACCAGAACCAAAGCGGTTAAGTATGCTCACATGAGATGTATAAGTGATGGGGAACTTATGGAGATGGCTGATTGCTTTAACCTGAGCATCAGGACATCATCAGTACCCCAGGATGTGTTTCACGACTATTTAACACCACTTCCTAAACTAAGCAAAGATCATTGCAGGCTAAATGGGTTTAGGACTATCACCCTACAGAATACAGTTGACACGGTGCTGGAGGAGGACCCTGCTGTTAATCTTGAGGAATAGTTAGAAAGGGAAAAGTTCCTCCCGAAAAGTTTGGGAAGTTACCGGCCAAGGAAAGATACTTGGTCAAATACAGTAACGTTTGCCTATGATGTTTATGAGGGGTTCCAAAACAGACAGGACACGGTGGTTGCAGCACTCGATCTCGAGGACGCGTACAAAAGGTCAGATATGATATGTTGATGTACGCTCTTACGGAGAAGAGAGTCTGTCCTTGGTTGGTGAACCTTTATTGCGACTGACTTGTATTCTCCTAGAGTTGTTCTCAGGCTGGGTACATGCACCACTGAGTGACGTATTAAGTCCCCGGACTAACACAAGAGTCAGCAATTTCATCTGTGCTTTTCAATATGTATACGAGCAAGATTGCAAGCCTTGAATCACCAGTAACTGGAAGGATACTAACATTTGCAGATGATGTTCTCACATACAAGCAGGGGAGGGGCAGGAATCAAATAGCTCAGGCGTCATATAACAAAGTCTGGATTGGTGTATGGAGATGCACGATGTCCTTAACCCAGAAAGGCACTGTTTTGTGGTGCTCTCTGGAAAATAGGGTTGTTAAAGCTGACCTCCCAACCCTCGTTATAAATGATTAAAATGAGAATAGAGAAAGCAGACGGAAGTACCTGGGAATCGCTTTTTATAGAAGAATGTCCTTCAGGGACCACATTGAAGTGGCGGTGACAACGTGTCAGAAGGGGATCAATGCACTGAAGAGAATGACAGCAAGGGACATGGAGCAGAAAATGCTGTTCACACATTTTCAGCTCTTAATCATGTTCGTGGTAGAGTATGGACTAGGAATGCTCAATGTCTCAAAGAGTCAGCTAGTGAAACTAGAGCGCATACAGAATTAATATATGAGGATGATTCTGGGATGTACAAGGGACACCCCAATAGTGTGTATGCGATACATTTAGGCGTTGCCGACAGTTGCAGACAGACTCAGGGTTTGTAGGCAAAATTACTGCATCCAATAAGGAAACACAAACACTGATAGTCATATTACTACAGACAATAAGGGAACACACATACTGATAGTCATATAACTACAGACAATAAGGGAACACAAATACTGATAGTCATATTCCTACAGACAATAAGGAAGTAGAAACATTCATAGACATATTACTACAGACAAAAAGGAAACACAAACACTGATAGTCATATTACTAAAGACAAAAAGGAAACATAAATAGCCTACGATGAGTAACGATGAGTGCTCTACCTTGAGCATAGCCTACGATGGGTAACGTTGTGGTATTCTGTTATGATAATTTGGCGTGTCCAGCGTGTGCCGCGTGGTTACACACCCGCTTCACACGCCAGTGATCCGGGGCCTGTTTCCGGATCCAGTCAGGGATATGCACTACTGACGAGCTCAAACGAGAGTGAAACTCAAGTATAGTGCTTCCATATTGACGTGGATGGGCCTTAGTTTCATAACGGAGTACGATCGGCGTTGCCAGTAGTGGGTTGTGCTCAATATTGAAACATAAATACTCATAGTCGCATTACTACAGACAAAAGGGAAACACACACACTGATTGTCATATTACTACAGTCATTAAAGGAACATAAGCACTGCATTACTACAGACTATAAGGAAACACAAATAATGATAGTGATATTTTTCTTTGGTTCGCATATCCTTTACAGGACATCGCTGAAAACATCAGAATCTTTCAGCTGATTGTTGATTTCTTAGTAAGATTACGCTCAGTAGTTTGTCATTGCTTTCTGAGCGACCGGCTCACATACCCCGTAAGTTACCGACCGGAGAGAACCGCTACCGATTCTCGCGCACGTCACGTTACTCACGAGAGTATACGGGATTACGGAGTAAGTCGTGTAACTCCTAGACCAGGGTGACCGGCGATAGTGATATTACTACAGTTAATAAGGAAACTAACACTGACTGTGACATTACCACAGACAATAAACAAACAGAAACACTGATAGTCATATTACTGCAGACAAATAAAAAACACACACACAAGGTGACTAGTAACCTTATGTTATGTTTATGTGCTACATTAATAATATTTTCATCATCATCATGTGCCATGCTGACAAGCGGTGGCGGTCATGTTTCGCCATCTCACACGATCACCAGATTCGTGGATCAGCTCCGTGTTCTTGTCAAGACCATGCCATGTGGCCAAGCCATCCAGGTATTTACTTCTCTGCTTACTAATATGACACAAGCATTATTTTACAATAACTCCGGCTCTGTGGCGAAGGGGTTACAAATCTCCAGAGTAACTAACGACGACTGCCTGAAAGCGGCTAATGAAACTAGAACATTATATATAACAATAAGAAAGAGACAAACATCTTTCTTTGGTCATGTAATGAGAAGAGAGACACTGGACAACATCGTGACGACTGGAAAGATCGAGGGGAAGAGAGGCAGAGGCAGACCAAGAGAAATGATGCTGGACGGATTGAGACAGTGGTATGTAGGAATGCCATCAGCAGAGTTGGTCCAGAACATGAAAGACTGCGATCTGTGGAGAGACATGAACGCCCACGCCTGCTGGCATGACACTTTATGATGATGATGATGATGAATGTTATATTCTCTCATTAGTATATGGTATATTGTCTCATGTGTATATGATATATTATCTCACTAGTGTCTGGTATATTATCTCACTAGTGTCTGGTATATTATCTCATTAGTATGTGGTATATTATCTCATTAGTGTGTGGTATATTATCTCAGTAGTATGTGGTGTATTATCTCATTAGTATGTGGTATATTATCTCATTAGTATGTGGTATATTATCTCATTAGTATGTGGTATATTATCTCATTAGTATTTGGTATATTATCTAATTAGTTTGTGGTATATTATCTCATTAGTATGTGGTATATTATATAATTAGTGTGTGGTATAATATCTCATTAGTATGTTTCATATTATCTCATTAGTATGTGATATATTATCTAATTAGTATGTGGTATATTATCTCATTAGTATTTGGTATATTATCTCATTAGTGTGTGGTATATTATCTCATTAGTATGTGGTATATTATCTCATTAGTGTGTGGTATAGTACCTCATAGATAATTGTTTTAGTATATCAATAATAAGTGAAGCATTGTCTCTGTAGTATGTGGTATATTATATCAAGTGCACATTATCTCAGTGATATGTGATGTGTATGTGTGTATGCGTACGTTGATGTGTGCGTGTGTGTGTGTGTGTGTGTGTGTGTGTGTGTGTGTGCTCGAGCGTGCATGAGCGTGCACGAGTGCTAGCTTTACTAATGAGATAATATATACTATTTCTGACTATGTGCTTTTTACGCAGATGTCGTTGCACCATCCAGGAGACCAGGTCCCGCCGTAATTTGCAGGGTTCGACAGTGGGCTATCTGGCGGGAAGTTTGGGGGAACGTATCCTTCCTTGTATTTCATTAACTTCCTGTGGAGTCTCTTGACAACCTTGGGTAGCTTGTCGTACAGGTTGTTCTTTTCGTATGGGTCTTCTGTAAGAGAAAGTGTGAAACACATCAGTATTTGGTGCAGATGATAATTGTACAGACATATGAAGGAGATTCACATGAAAACTTAACATGTTGCTTTTAATTTTTTATTTTTTTTTAAATATATTCTGAAAAAGTAAAGAACAAATGTATCATTTCTCGATGTAGTCAACACTGCATTCAATGCAAGTCATCCAGCACCGATTCGTGCAGAAAAAAATAATCTTAAGGGTCACTACTCGCTGTGCCTGACCCAGTCGTGAGAAGTCCGTAACAGAAGTCACGCCGTTTTGAAACTTCCTGCTTCACTCATACACTTATTGGACTGACAGGCATGCATCACCATACTAGACCTTCATTCGCTGATGAATTTCTATAGGTTTAAAACCTTCACTGATCAAAAACGAATAACAGAACTCTACTCCTCTTTAGTGCATGTCAAAAGTGGGGCGGCCATTCTTAAACTGTTCTATGACGTCACCGTATTCGTCTGCTGCGTGATGTCACATACTAACACTGCTGACATCCTTAGCAACAATATTGAAAGGTTACAAAACAAGGGCACTGTTATTTAATTTCTATCATACTTTTGAGGTTTTCATTTGAAGCTTCTTGAAATTGTAACTTCTTTCTGGTATGGCCTTGCATTGACTTTGTAACAAAAGTCACGGAAACCTTCACATCCCGTAAGTCGTATTAGGCTTATGACGCTAGATCCATATTTTGTATAGACCAATCGGCGCTCAGTGCGTGATGTGGTCCTTATACCCGGAACACTTTTTCTTCCCAAGACACGCCCATTTAAGGCTGGGTCGACACGGGCTTTCTGATCAATTTTAAAAATTTGCAACAATGTGGAATGGATACAGGACCATCGGGCTGGCGGGCACAAGTCTGGCCACTGCGCCACCGCGGCCATCACATTTCAGGTATCAGTAACAAGTGCCTGCACAATCTCCAATCTCTGTACACAGTCTCCAAGCACAGCTGACTCCGAGGTGTCTGCTATGTACACAGTCTCCAAGCACAGCTGACTCCGTAGTGTCTGCTATGTACACATTCTCCAAGCACAGCTGACTCAGCAATGTCAGCTCTGTACACAATCTCCAAGCACAGCTGACTCAACAATGTCAGCTCTGTACACAGTTTCCAAGCACAGCTGACTCAACAATGTCAGCTCTGTACACAGTTTCCAAGCACAGCTGACTCCGAGGTGTCTGCTCTGTACACAGTCTCCAGACACAGCTGACACCGAGGTGTCTGCTCTGTACACAGTTTCCAAGCACAGCTGACTCCGACGTTTCTGCTCTGTAGTATCTAAGCACAGCTGACACCTAGGTGTCTGCTCTGTACACAGTCTCCAGACACAGCTGACACCGAGGTGTCTGCTCTGTACACAGTCTCCAGACACAGCTGACACCGAGGTGTCTGCTCTGTACACAGTCTCCAGACACAGCTGACACCGAGGTGTCTGCTCTGTACACAGTCTCCAGACACAGCTGACACCGAGGTGTCTGCTATGTACACAGTTTCCAAGCACTACTGACTCCGAGGTGTCTGCTCTGTATACACATTTTGAATCTATCGAATATCACACTCTCTGAGTGACCGGGTTACGTCCACCCCAGCAGAAATAAATCAACACTTTATTTGAATGAATCGATAACACCACATTATAAATACCCAGAGAGCTGGACGTAACACATCATTGTCCCATGTTTACACAGAGAATTTACAGTATCATGTCACTGTGCTAAGTTTACACAGCGAACTAATAGTGGTGTGTCCGTGTGCCTAGGTTTCACAGAGACCTCACAGTATCGTAACAATGTGTCAAGGTTTCATATTCACCTAACAGTATCATCTCAATGTGTCAAGGTTTCATATAGAGCTAACTGTATTGTGGCATTGTGTCAAGGTTTCACAAAGAACTACCATTATCATGTCATTGTGTCACGGTTTCACATAGATGCAGAAGTATCGTAGTACTGTGTCAAATATTGACAGCAAACTATGGCTGTCGCGAACTGGACTTGAGCCAAATTCTAACCTTGGTTAACCCTTAACGAACACTGTATATAAGGCGAAGATTATGTAATCCTCACTGGTAGGGTAGCAGCATAGAAACATCGCAAACTCAAACAACAAAGCTGGTTTACCCTGGTCCCGTGACAGTCACGGGCTGAATAACACATTCAACGGATTTAAAACATGTTTGAAGCCCTGTACATCTCGGGATCAAAATGCGTTAAATGTCTCGTTAGTATGGCGCGGAAGCCTGGACATTGGTCAAGCAACTAGAAAATCGAATATATGCACTGGAGATCTTGATATACAGAATATTATGTCGTATTTCATAGAAACAGAAACAATGAAATACAGAGTTTCTAGAAATACTGGGAATGAAAAGATGAAGGAAATAAAAAAAAGAGGTAAGTAAAATATTTCGGCCACTTTAAAAGACACACCACTCTTATAAAAACCGTACCGGATGGGCAAGGTTGAGGGCAAGCGAGCAAGAGGTAGACAACGATACAAGTAGGAAGGTAACATCAAGAGATGGACGAACATCAGTCTTTCAGAATGTACAATCAAAGCGATAGACAGACAGTGTTGGAGATCCATTGCAGCCAACCTTCATTGTGGAGACGGCACCTGATTGATTGATTGATTGATTGATTAATTGATTGATTGATTGATTGATCTAGTTAGTCCATATCATAGACATGGTGCAACAAGGCATATCATAGAACTGGTGTAACATGGCATTTCAAAGAGATGGTGTAACATGTCATAACTTAGTGATTGTGTAACAGGACATATCACAGAGATGGTTAACAGGTCATATCAAAGAGGTGGTGTAACAGGACATATCATAGAGGTGGTGTAACATGTAATAACATAGAGATGGTGTATCATGTCATATCATAGAGGTGGTGTAACATGTAATAACATAGAGATGGTGTAACAGGACATATCATAGAGGTGGTGTAACATGTAATAACATAGAGATGGTGTAACAGGACATATCACAGAGATGTTGTAACAGGCCATATCAAAGATGTGGTGTAACAGGACATATCATAGAGGTGGTGTAACATGTAATAACATAGAGATGGTGTAACAGGACATATCATAGAGGTGGTGTAACATGTAATAACATAGAGATGGTGTAACATGACATATCACAGAGATGGTGTAACAGGCCATATCAAAGATGTGGTGTAACAGGACATATCATAGAGGTGGTGTAACATGTAATAACATAGAAATGGTGTAACAGGACATATCACAGAGATGGTGTAACAGGCCATATCAAAGATGTGGTATAACAGGACATATCATAGAGGTGGTGTAACATGTAATAATATAGAGATGGTGTAACAGGACATATCATAGAGATGGTGTAACATGTAATAACATAGAGATGGTGTAACAGGACATATCATAGAGGTGGTGTAACATGTAATAAAATAGAAATGGTGTAACAGGACATATCATAGAGGTGGTATAACATGTAATAACATAGAGATGGTGTAACAGGACATATCATAGAGGTGGTGTAACATATAATAACATAGAGATGGTGTAACAGGACATATCATAGAGGTGGTGTAACATGTAATAACATAGAGATGGTGTAACAGGACATATCATAGAGGTGGTGTAAGATGTAATAACATAGAGGTGGTGTAACAGGACATATCATAGAGGTGGTGTAACATGTAATAACATAGAGATGGTGTAACAGGACATATCATAGAGGTGGTGTAACAGGACATATCATAGAGGTGGTGTAACATGTAATAACATAGAGAGGGTGTAACAGGACATATCATAGAGATGGTGTAACAGGACATATCATAGAGGTGGTGTAACATGTAATTACATAGAGATGGTGTAACAGGACATATCATAGAGGTGGTGTAACATGTAATAACATAGAGATGGTGTAAAAGGACATATCATAGAGGTGGTGTAACATGTAATAACATAGAGAAGGTGTAAAAGGACATATCCTAGAGGTGGTGTAACATGTAATAACATAGAGATGGTGTAACAGGACATATCATAGAGATGGTGTAACATGACATATCATAGAGGTTGTGTAACAGGACATATCATAGAGGTGGTGTAACATGTAATAACATAGAGATGGTGTAACAGGACATATCATAGAGATGGTGTAACATGTAATAACATAGAGATGGTGTAACAGGACATATCATAGAGATGGTGTAACAGGCCATATCAAAGATGTGGTGTAACAGGACATATCATAGAGATGGTGTAACATGTAATAACATAGAGATGGTGTAACAAGACATATCATAGAGATGGTGTAATGTGTAATAACATAGAGATGGTGTAA
Organism: Cepaea hortensis; assembly: GCA_963921405.1. Classification (NCBI taxonomy): domain Eukaryota; kingdom Metazoa; phylum Mollusca; class Gastropoda; order Stylommatophora; family Helicidae; genus Cepaea; species Cepaea hortensis. Next base: position 54,933,391 of record OY992895.1, on the reverse strand, counting down.
CATGTAATAACATAGAGATGGTGTAACAGGACATATCATAGAGATGGTGTAACATGTAATATCATAGAGGTGGTGTAACAGGACATATCATAGAGGTGGTGTAACATGTAATAACATAGAGGTAGTGTAACAGGACATATCATAGTGATAGTGTAACAGGACATATCATAGAGATGGTGTAACATGTAATAACATAGAAATGGTGTAACAGGACATATCATAGAGATGGTGTAACATGTAATAACATAGAGATGGTGTAACATGTAATAACATAGAGATGGTGTAACAGGACATATCATAGAGATGGTGTAACATGTAATAACATAGAGGTGGTATAACAGGACATATCATAGAGGTGGTGTAACATGTAATAACATAGAGATGGTGTAACAGGACATATCATAGAGATGGTGTCACAGGACATATCATAGAGGTGGTGTAACATGTAATAACATAGAGATAGTGTAACACGTAATAACATAGAGATGGTGTAACAGGACATATCATAGAGGTTGTGTAACATGTAATAACATAGAGATGGTGTAACAGGACATATCATAGAGGTGGTGTAACATGTAATAACATAGAGATGGTGTAACAGGACATATCATATAGGTGGTATAACATGTAATAACATAGAGATTGTGTAACAGGACATATAGAGATAGTGTAACATGTAATAACATAGCGTAGTAGCGTAGAGTTGATAGGAAAATGGGGTTGTAAAGTGCCTTCTTAGTAACTATTGATACATTTTTGTTTTATAGTATTGGTGCCATGTGTCCAATGAGTTGGTTTGCCTTATTTCATATATTTTCAGTCTCGTCTTCTGATTTGTCATGTGATATTATACTTCCTAGGCACTTGAAACTCTTTACTTGTTTCCGGGGATGTTCGCTTAGGTGAATTGTTGTTGTTTCTCCTTCTTTAGTTATAGTCAATACTTATGTTTAACTTGTGCTAATTTTCATGTTTTTCTACACTCTTCGTTTAGACTATTCATGTGGTCTTGTAAATTCAGCTTCTGATTTTGCTATTAGTGCTTGGTCGTCCGCAACCAGGAGTTCTCTAATGGTGTAATTTGCAGATGGTTCTACTTCTGTGTTCTCGTTATGCAGTGCTCTTGCGGTGTCTGTTAGGCTGGTTTCATTACATATGTTGTCTATACATGTCATGAACAAGAGAGGGGACAGGACACAACCTTGTCGTACTCGGGATTTTATGGTTGTACTCTGGATCTTATGGATGATTTAACGGGACATAACATAGATATGGTGTAACAGGACATATCATAGAGATGGTGTAACAGGACATATCATAGAGATGGTGTAACAGGACATATCATAGAGATGGTGTAACAGGACACATCATAGAAATGATATAACATGTCATAACATAGAGATCGTATAGCAGATCATAACATTGAGATAGTGTAACAGGGAATATCATGGGTATGGTGGAACAGGTCATAACATAGAGATGGTGTAACAGGTCATATTACAGAGACGGTGTAACAGGTCATAACATAGAGATGGTCTAACGGGGCATATTACAGAGATGGTGTAACAGGGCATAACATAGAAATGGTGTAACAGGTCATATTGCAGAGATGGTGTAACAGGTCATAACATAAAGATGGTCTAACGGGGCATATTACAGAGATAGTGTAACAGGGCATAACATAGAGATGGTGTAACAGGTCATAACATAGAGATGGTGTAACAGATCATATTACAGAGATGGTGTAACAGGTCATAACATAGAGATGGTGTAACAGGGCATAACATAGAGATGGTGTAACAGGTCATAACATAGAGATGGTGTAACAGGTCATATTACAGAGATGGTGTAACAGGTCATAACATAGAGATGGTGTAACAGATCATATTACAGAGATGGTGTAACAGGTCATAACATAGAGATGGTGTAACAGGGCATAACATAGAGATGGTGTAACAGGTCATAACATAGAGATGGTGTAACAGGTCATAACATAGAGATGGTGTAACAGGTCATATTACAGAGATGGTGTAACAGGGCATAACATAGAGATGGTGTTACAGGTCATATTACAGAGATGGTGTAACAGGGCATAACATAGAGATGGTCTAACAGGGCATATTACAGAGATTGTGTCACAGTACACAACATGATTGTTATCGGTATATATTAGTCACAAGAAGTCATGGTTAGTGGCCTTCTTTTTCTAGGGAGTGGTTAAATCACTGAGCCATTAAAATACCCGGCAAATTACACCCACCACCAATATAAGATTTTCAAGTATAATAAATTAGGAAAACTTTAGGAGACAATAAGAGTCATAGTATCTGTTCAGATATATCTCAAAAAGGATTGGAAATAGTTTTGAAACAATTATGTACTAATAGTTAGGAAAAACATATCCCCAAATACATGTACTGTATTGGGGTTTCAGAGTGGGGGGGGGGGGTGAGGGTTTGGGAGCGTGGGGAGAGGCAGTAATTATACTACCGCCAATGAGTGCATAGCACAATATTCACGCCGGGATCCTCTATAAGCGATTGAACGGAAGACACGTTTTCATTTTGTTCACTGCCAGTGCAGCAGCAAGTGCGTTTGATCTGAGTTCTATCATGCTTCAAATATGGCACGTGTAATAGTAGCAGTGTTTCGCATTGAGACATAGACCAGCGCTTGGTATGAGAGAAGGAAACTACAAAGAATATGTTAGTTAGTTAGTTAGGTAGTTAGTAGCGGTTCTAACTTCACCGCATGGGTCGTCCCTATTATGCTCCTTTCCTGTGCCAATGAATATCACACAAAATGCTCATCAATACCCAATGTGAAAAGTGGAACAGACAAGAGTCTCGGCAATCCAACATCCCGCACAGGTACACTGTGCATAATGCCGCCACCAGAATGCCAACACAAAAGTCCTCCACGAAAAACACAGTTCATCGCCGATGGAATCGGCAGTCACCAGAGAGACTTCATTGACCCGGGTTTTATACCACATGGCTCGGTCTTTTTCCGCAGGGCGACCCGCTGATAGCTCTGCGCTAAGCACGAACTCCGTAGCTCCAGCGACGACTCCCAGGAGTCTCCTGTAATATGCACTCATGAACCGAAAAGGCAAACCAATCAGTTTAGCGACAGCCGGCCGCCACTTTTCGGAACATGCAGGTCAGGCTACAAACAACAGTGGACAGATGTAAAAGCATGCCACACGAATTTCATATCTCACAGTGTTGCGCAACGCACTCACTCGGTAGCAGGGCGACGGAACCATGTACTACCAGTCCAACATGAGGAAAATGCAAATGCAATCCGTAGCCACGAGCATAAACACCCCAGAGGCCGTAACGGTTTAATGTCTATCCGCCATATTGGGGACCGGAAGTCCATCGGAACTACATAGAATATAGCTGAGTTACTACATAATAGAATTAACTGTATACGGGACGGTTTCTAGAAAGGAGGAAAGAGAGAATAGATAAAGGATAACTTGAAAACTCTTATTTATTATTGCTTAGTCCAAATTTCTCCCATAATCCAGATTATCTACATATCCCAAGTTACTTGAACATGCTTTTGGTACGCTGTTGACACGCTTCTCTGACATTATTAGTATTGTTTATCGGACTGGTGTTTGAGCCAGTTACCGACTCCAATGTGTACCAATCGCCGTGTGTGTTTCGCGTTATTGCAATCTGGTGATGGAATACCCTACCATCATCCATCAACATTAACTTGTGAGTTTTATCCGCTACGCTACACATTGACATGGTAGGCTCATTTCGTGGGAGGTACCATATTTAAAGTCGTGCTGGCTGGAAAGTGACAATTTCCCTCATCTATATCCACCACGTCTTGAAGTGCCAAAGGCTTGAAGTCTTGGAAGAACAGAAACGTGACAATTTGCCAAGAAGTATCTCTTCCCTGATGACTGTTGAGACGAGCGGAAGATGTGCAGATTGATGTCGTGTACTCTCCGCAGCTGCCGGTCACAGAAGATCATGTAGGATCTCAAGCTGAAAGTTTACTGTAAACGACATTTCATTGTGTTGTCTTTTTCATTTCCTGATTTAAATAAAGAGTTTAGTGGCACTGATTTACGGACATAACAGAGAGACTTTGCATCCCAATAGATCCAATCCACAAATAAGAGACTTTACCTTTTTTTCAATATCCAATGATCGTCTGGATATATGGTGTTCTGGCATTATTGTTGTATAGACAATCGACACTGGATAAGTGATGTGGTCAATATCACACAGGCTGTATTCACGTTCCTTGACATTTGCTGGTGCCCATTTAGGCTGGGTCTACTTGGGAACTAGGTCATATTTAAAAAAATCCTGCCTCGGTGCTAACTCGGACCCATGGCAACCGGACAGGCATGCAAGCATCTAATCACTGCGCTAATGCCACTTCTATGTACCAAATTGTTGTGATAAAACCAGTAACAATAGAGATCTAGACAGAGCCGGGTAGTGTTACAACTGTTGAGTAGCATGCAATCATCACAACTGATATGTTCACTTATATCTAATTATGAACCATCTTACGTGGCTTTGGCTATTACAATCCAGAAATGTGTGTCTTAATTTCTGTCCATGCCTTGAAGTAAGGCTGTCACTAATATTCTATCCATGTCATGAAGTAGGGCTGTCCATGCCATAATGTAAGGCTGTCCATGCCATGAAGTACGGCTGTCACTAACATCCTGCCCATGCCATGAAAGGATGTCAAGAATATTCTCTTCCTGTATTCTCCAATCCCCATTAATCACACTAATAGTTAAGAATGTATTCAAGCATTTAACTGGAATGGATGGGTGGAGTGAAGCCTGGCTGGCTGCATTAGTAATTACCTTTCAGATTGAACAGAAGCATCGACGTGAGGCTATCATTGTACCGGCTTTGTGCGAGCCACTCAAAGACTAATGGTGGAAAGAAATCGCCTGCGAAACCCTGGTCCTTGGCTCCGATTTGATAGTGCTCTGGGTAAGGTCCTGGAAACCCCTCGATTAGCTTGTAGTCTCCGTCCCTGGGGATTAGGGTTGATATTTTAGACAATGGTTATGCAAGTGTATAGCATTAGAAAGTGATTGAAGCCAACACATTGTTAACTCATATCTTCATAAATGATAACGGAGCCCTTGGAAGACATGGAGTAAGATATACATATCAAAGTACACATGGAGACTTAGGGTTGGTTGTTTGGCTGGCTGGTTGGCTGGTTGGAGGCCTGACTGGATAGCTAAGCTGGTAAGTTGGCGGGCTGACTGACTGGTTAGTTGAATGGTTGTTTGGTTGGGTGGTTAGATGGCTTGCAGGTTAGTTGATTGACTGGTAGATTGGTTATATGGCTGGTTTGTAGGTTAGCTGGTTGGTTGGTTGGTTGACAGATTGGGTGGTTGACTGCATGGTTGACCGTTTTGTTTTCCTGTCTGGTTAGTTGGCTGGGTGGCTTTTTAGCTGGTTGATTTTCTGGCTGGCTAGGTGGTTGACTGACAGGTTAGATTGTTGGTTAGTTGGTTGGTGTGTTGGCTTGCTGGATGGCAGGTTTGTTAGTTGGCTGGTTAGCTGGCTGGGTGGTTAGTTCTTTGGTTGCCTGACTGGTTGGTTCCCTGGTAGTTTAGTTATCTGGTTGGTTAGTTAATTGGATGATTGGTTGGTTGGTTGGCTGGTTGGTGGGTTCCTTGGTCTGTTGTTTGGCTGATCGATTGGCTGATCAGTTGGTTGGTTTGCTGGCTGGTGGTCGCCTGGTTGGTTGGGTGGTTGGTTGGCTGGCTGACCAGTTGGTTTGTTCCATGGCGGGTTCGTTACTACTTGTTTGGTACCCTGGTTGATTGGCTAGCCTATTGATTGGTTGGTTGGTTCCTTGGTTGGTTGGTTGGATGGCTGGTTGGCACGCTGGCTGGATTCCTGGTTGGTTGCCTGGCCCGTTGTCTGTCTGGTTAGTTGAATGGTTGTTTGGCTGTTTGATTGGTTGGTTTTAAGGCTTGGTAATTGGCTGGTTGCCGGTCTCTCTCGCCGAGGGGTTACAACACTTTCTCCGTAATCCCGTTTATCACGCAGAGTCTCGTAGCGGGCGAGAGCTGGGAGCGGTTCGACCCCCGCTGGTGACTTGCGGGATAACTGAGCCGGCAGCTCAGAAAGCAATGGCAAACTACTGAGCGTAATCTTGCCAAGAGATCAACAGACAGCTGAAAGATGCTGCTGTTGACAGCGATGTCCTGTAAAGGATATGCGAGTAAAAAAAAAAACAATTTGGCTGGTTGGTTAGCTGGCTGGCTGGTTGGCTTATTGGTTGACTGGTTCTTTGGATAGTTAGTTAGCTGGTTTCTTGATTGGGTGGTTGGTAGGCTAGCAGCTTGGTTCATTCCCTGGCTGGTTGGTTTACTGGTTGTTTGGTTTCCTGGTCGATTGGCTGGCTGGTTGGTTGTTGGCTGGTTAGCTGGATGGTTGTTTGGTTGGTTGGTTCCATGATTGATTGGTTCAATGGCTATTTGGTTGGCTGGTTAGTTTCCTGATCTATTGTCTGGCTGGTAGGTTGGTTGGTTGTTTGGTTTTCTGGTTAATTGGTTGATTGGTTGGATGACTGGTTGATTGGCTGATTGGTTTGTTCCCTGGTATGTTGGGTTGTTAGGTGGCTGGCTTGTTGTTTGATTGGTTGGCTGGTTGGATGGCTTGTTAGTTGGCTGTTTGATTAGCTGTTTGGTTGGGTAATTGGTTGGTTGACTGGCTAGTTGGTTGGTTTGTGCTCTAGTTGATTGCTTTGTTCCCTGGTTGATTGGTTTGTTCCCTGGTTGGTGAGTTGGTTGGTTGGTTGATTGGGTGGATTTCTGATTTGATGGCTAGTTGGTTCCCTGATAGGTTAATTGGCTCGCTGGTTGGTTCCCTGGGTTGAGATTGATGGGTGCTTGGTTGGCTGGTTGGTTGGTTGCTTGCTTGTTGGTTCCTTGGTTGATTGGTTGGATGGCTTGTTGGCTCCCTGGTCTGTTGTTTCGCTGGTTGATTGGCTGGTTGGTTTGTTGGATGACTGGTATGATGGTTCCCTGGTTGGTTGATTGGTTGGATGGCTGGTATGTTGGCTGGTTGGTTACCTGATCTGTTGTCAGGCTGGTTGGCTGGTTGATTGGCTGGTTGATTGGATCATGGTTGGTTAGGTGGATGGCTAGTTGATTGATTGGTTCTCTGGTCTATTGTCAGGCTGGATGGTTGATTGGTTGGTTAGCTTTTTGGATGGCTGGCTGGTTGGTCCGTTCCCTGTCTGATTGGTTTACTGGTTGTTAAGTTCCCTGGTTTGTTGGCTGGCTGGCTGATTGGTTGTTTGGCTAGTTATTTGGCTGGTTGTTTGGCTGGTTGGTTTTCTGGTTGATTGGTTGGATGGCTGGTTAGTTCCCTGGCCTCTTGTTAAGCTGGTCGGTTGGTTGGTTAGTTGACTGGTTGTTTTGATGGCTGGTTAGTGTGATTTTTAAGAATCCTGAGACAGACTGTGAGTTGTAACTATTAAGTCCGATGCATTGGCTTTGATATCTTCTGGGCCCCGAACAGTGTATTGAGGGAAGAGTGTTGCAGAGACTTCTCATGACCCGGTACTATCTGCCCAGGGATTGTATTGCAAAGATCTGTTTCTCCTCTCCAAGTTCAGGAACCAAAGTAGTGTGCAAGATTAGCATAAGGCTGAACATGTTCGGGCAATCATATTAGGATTAAGTTAACACCAGAGTATGATTCAACACAGCCCATACTGATTTCCTGGAATTAGTTCTAGGTTCCGGTTAGCGGGGTATGGGTATCCCCTATCAAAGGAGATGTAAGACGCCTCCTTTCCTCCGTTAGTCTACGGGAAACTCTTGGTTGGGCAAGGCGGAGTGCCTGTTTAGCCCCCCAATCAGGGTTACGTGAAGCCATAGAAGCAGGTGGTGGATGGAGTGTGAGAGAAGTCGACAGGTTGTTGTTGGTTATGGTCTGTACTCTGCAGCGATAGGCAGATGATCTCATCAGTAGAGACATTGGCTATGGCCACCGACTAGTACAGTCACTGCCCAGAAGGAAAGCAATGGCAAACTACCTTCTGCAAAACTTGCCAAGAAACCATAACAACCATGAAAGAAAACATAATAAGAAAGAGATCTGGTGGCGAGACCCCCAGGCCAGGCAGATCAGATAACAGTGGGGAAGAGTGTGATACAGGGACCAGTACTAGTAATCGTGATGACGGAGTTAATCCTGACTGTGTTACCAAGGAAATCCCCTGTGTCAGACTAAGAAACTGAGTGAGAATAGGAATGTGGAATGTGAGAAGTCTGTATGAGGGAAAGCTTAAAGTAGTATGTGATGAGATTGACAGGTAAAATATTCAAATTTAAGGGATTAGTGAACATCGCTGGAAAGGCAAGGGAGAAATTTTCAACAGAAAATGGAAGTCTTTTCATTTATTCTGGTAGACGCGTCGGAGGCCAAAGTGGAGTGGCATTTTGTTTAGATAAAAAAAACTGCAAACGCTTTAATGGGATATAACCCTGTTAGTCATAGAATCCTCACTATTAGACCTAAAGGTCCTCCTCCCCCCCCCCCCCCCCAAAAAAAAAAAAAAAAAACAAACAAACCCACACACAACTCTCATACAAATATATGCACCTACTTCAACAGCAGAGGAGAACGAAATTGAAGATTTTTACAACACACTGCAAGACACATTAAATAAGATTGGTCATTGTCAAAGACTCGATAGTACCACACCTCGTGAAGCCATAGCACAGTTGAGTAGACACTCAACAGGCCACGTTTGCCAGCAGAGTGCGATGTGAGGTAACACGCACGAAGGTGAAGGTCACCCCGCGTGGTGTGTAACCACGGGAGAGAGGTTAGGTGGACGGGAGACTGGACTTGAGGCGTTCACATCGTTTAGAATAGCGTTAGGAGTTTTGTGTTCACTAATAGATAGAACTAGCATAGGGTTAGCAGTTTGTGTTAGATAATTCTGTGGCTGTATATTGTGTATTGCATTAGCGACTGTTTACCGCTTGTAAGCGAGCCAACGGCAATAAAATGGACCATGCATTTTGCCTCCCACACGACTTGCAAGTTGTCTTGTATGGGTGTGTGAGAAGTACCCGATAATGGCTGTCAGTTGAGTTGTTGACAGGCCAGGGTAATTGTGGTGTCAGAAAGTGGTGCTTGGACGAAAGCGCCAAGCTAATACCCACAGTAAAAAGGTAATTGTGGTGTCAAGAAGTGAAGCTTGAACGAAAAGTTCAAGCTAATCCACTCATCCACGGGCTCCAGACTAGGGATTAATTTTTGTAGTAACGATAATTTGTGCAGACAGGAGAATTTGCGAGCTAGAAATATGCCTATCGTGACAAAATAGTGTTTAATTGTGTTTATGATATATTTATTGAATGAAATCATGTATTCTTCGAAGCTGTAAGTATTAATATTCTTATTTTCTTATATTTATTCATATATTTACCAATTTATTCTTGAATAAGCACCAAACATGATTCACGGCGCAGGAATACACAGGCAGCCGACAATATTGATTTTTGAGATCTAAAAATAGCGCTGCGCGATGACGTAGATTGATTGACAGACAGTTGTTCTGCGTCATTAGCATAAAGCAGTCGAGTGTTTACAAAATCGCTTAGCGGCGGCCCGCCTGAATCTGTGCTGTATATTGTTTATTATTTACTTATTTAAGTTACTAAATGAATATATTTATTTGTTGACACATTATTATGTTATTTTGATTTCTTTACAAGCATTTATTCATTTTTGGGTCTATTTTCTCTTTGCTTATCGTCACGATGGAACTATTTTCGGGCTAAGCATCTGATACTTAGCTGCACAACGTTTACAGAAATTAACTAGGTTAGTAACGAAAGGCAATTATTGTTTAAAACAAAGACAGGACATTGACATTAAAATTAATTAATACATATTCTAGGTGTTCGTAAGTCTGTCATTGTCTAAGTCATTGTCCTTAGTTGTCGAGTAAATCATATCGTTTAGTAGGCGTGTTTACTGCTGCCCTATATATCAGAGGGCAAACAACAGCTGTGCACATACACCTGTGGGTCAAATACCGTGTGCTACGTACGAAACGTGTCGCCACCCCAGTGTACCAAACAAGGTGACCTGTGTCAAAGGAGCTTCGTTCCCACATTAAGCTGAGTACACTTATATATTTTGTCATGCAATTTGATTAATAGTGCATCTCTTGTTCAGCTTGTAACGCGTTGACATATTTGTATACTCTGTTTTTCTGCAAGATAAATCTGGGCAGGGTATAAACAGAAAGCACAACTGATAGTGATCAGATAAGAACAAACATAACATATCAAAGATAAATAACTGATTAAAGTCATCATTGCCTATCACTGTTAGCCAAGTACTAAAGTAAGATGGCAACTTTATCAGATTTCATAAAAGCAGGCAAAGAACTGGAATTAACAGGAAAAGAACTACAACAATATGCTGATCAGAAATTTAAAGAAACAAAAGAGGAACAAACACGAAAAGAGAATGCGGAGAGGGACGAACGCGCACGAGAAAGAGAACATGATAAGGAGATGAAACAAAAACAATTAGATCAAGAGAAAGAATTAAAACAAAAGGAATTAGATCTAAAGCAAAAAGAGATAGATGAAATGGCAAGAGTTAAAGAAAAACAAATTCAGGTAGAATCAGAGACACAATTAAAGATGAAAAGCATGGATGTAGACTCACACGCAGAGATCTCTGCCACTAAACTAAGAAGTCAACAAGAGGAAAATAAGTTCAACAAATCCAAAAATATTATCAAACCATATTGTAAAGAGGACTCCATATCTGCCTGGACAGAGAATGTAGAGTATCAATTTAAATATCACCAAGTTCCTTTAGATATGTGGGCTCCGATTTACATGAAGAATCTAAGTGGTGAGCCCCTTAAAGTAATAGAGTCTATTCCTATTGAACTTAGATCTAGCTATCAATACATCCATGATAGGATTATGCAGCACTTTTTACTTGATGCCCCTGGGTATCAGGTTCAGTTCTCAAATTAAAAACCTAAACCTAGTGAAACTTTTATAGATTATTTTTCAAATGTGCAGAGTGTACTAAACAGGTGGCTTAAAGCAGCTAACATAGGAAAAGACTTTGATAGATTAAAAAACCTAATAGCTATGGACAAGTGTATATCTACTATACCTTCTCCTTTTGCTAAGTTTTTGCAGCAGTCGGACATTGAGAACATCGAGCAGTTCGAAAAAAAAGGCTCAGCATATTTTTCTTCTAACAGAGAGATTTTTAAGACCTCAAGTGACTCTGAGATAGTTTCCTTTGTCAAAGACCAATCAAAAAACTTTCAAGGTAACAGAAAACCTTTTCATGAGTATGATAAGAAAGACAGAGGGGTTGCCAAATGCATGTACTGTCAACTAATGCACGACACTTATGCTATGTGCGACAAGTCGCCGAATTATCCGGCGCATCTTGAAAATGTGATCAAGAAGCAGCAAAGCAAACGGTCTGCATACAGGCGTGCAATCAAATGTTTTTTTTTGTTCCTCTTATGGCCATTATTCTAATAAGTGCCTTGGCCGCCAACGTTTGAAAGCTAACAACGCTATGTTGATTGACACCTCTTCAGATAGTGGTAGTGAGAATGAGTGTGAGATTGAAAGTGACTTACCAACTAACCAAGCAGAGGATGTGTGTGCTGCTAACGATATATTAAGCTTTGACAGCTGTGAACGATGTCACCAATTCCATGCAGACGGAAGACTAGAATGTGGACATACAGTACCATGCTCATCTGTGAGTGTGAATGCAGCATTAGCCTCCAGAGGCAAGTTAGTGTTCCACAATGCAATGGTCAATGATGTACCATGCCAATGTTTGCTGGATAGCGGCAGCACCCTTATTGGTCTTCGAAAGGAACTAGTGAGTCCGGGTGATTACACAGGTGACACTGTGAAATGCCGAACCTTTTCGGGTAACATTGAGACTTACCCTTTGGCAAAAGCCCGTATTGATTCTCCGTTTCTTTCTGGTACCTTTACTTGTGCAATACTTAACAACCCTTGTACTGATTTAATTTTGGGGTGTTTACCTCAACTGAAACAATGTACTAATGAGGAAATAGTTGCATGGGAGAAATTAAATGCAGCTAATGCAACAACAAGAGCAGACAGTGTGAAACATCAAGACACACTACAAGATGAGAGACTACTGTTGCTTTCCCCAACTGGCACAGATGACACCAGCAGACAGAAATTTATAGAACAGCAAAAAGCTGATACTAGTGTGTCTCCATACTTAAAATTGTTAAAAGATAAAGCCAAAGTGACCAAAAATGCATCTTGGGTTTTTAGACTTAACAATGGTATTTTAACTAGATATTATACTACTGGTAACCATGAGATTCAGCAAACGGTGTTACCTGAACAACATCGTCTAACTGTGCTAAAGATTGCACATGAGTCACCGTTTGCTGGTCATCTTGCATATGATAAGACCAGGGCCAGAATTCAGGCTCATTTCTATTGGCCAGGTTTTTGCAATGACATAAAATTATTTTGTCGTTCGTGTAATGTCTGTCAACAATTGGTACGTAAAGGTAAACATCCTACAGCTGAGGTACAGCCTTCTACACTGGCTTCTAGGCCATTTGAAAGTGTGGCGGTAGATATTGTTGGACCCCTAAACCAGGTGTCCAGCAAAGGAAATCGCTTCATATTGACAATGGTCGACCTATGTACAAGGTGGGTTGAGGCAGTAGCTTTGAAATACATCACCTCCAAAGACGTTGCCAATGTATTTCTACACCTGTTCTCACGATTCGGATTCCCACGGACCATTTTATCCGATCGTGGAACTCAGTTCATATCGGCTGCAACGCAAGCCCTTACAAAAATGTTAGGCATTAAGCAACATTTTACGACAGCTTACCATCCAGCCAGCAATGGAATAGTAGAGAAAATTAATGGGGACCTAAAGCACATGCTGGCTAAGGTTACAACAGAAAACCCAGCTGATTGGGATACACTGTTACCAACAGTGCTGTTCGCCTATCGGGAGATTCCCCATTCTAGCACGGGTTTCTCACCCTTTGAATTAGTTTACGGGGCTAACCCACGTGGACCCCTAACTATTTACCATCAGGTACTAACAAATTCGATAGAAATTCCTACCCCAAAAACACCTTATGAAATGGTGACAGAGACACGAGACAAGATCATGAAATCGTGTGTTATAGCTAAGGCAGCTTTGGAGAGGAAGGGTCAAATCTACCGCCAATATGCCAACAAAGGGACAAGAACAATTGAACTTGAACCAGATCAAGACATACTCTTGCTACTTCCAGACAAAAGAAATTTACTATTAACCTCATGGCAAGGGCCATTCAAGGTGGTACGCAGAATTTCAGATGTTGACTATGAAATATCGATAAACGGACACTTAAAGATATTCCATGTCAACATGTTGAAACCTTACTATACAAGACAAGAAACAGAAGTAGTGACAGACGAACAGAGTGCACCAACACCCAGTGATCAGACGACAGACATACACAACGCAACTACACTAGTTAGCGAGACTGGCAGTTCCGACAATGGCAATACACCCAGTGAGTTAACAGAATACACACTTAGCACCACCACGGTACTGAATCAGGTAGACGACGACGGAATGGAACTACCTGTTCCCATTGTAGACAAAACTGCGACAGTGGACAGCATACATATAGATCAGGGACTAACAGACATTCAACGACGACAATTAGTGGAGTTAGTTACTGAATACAAAGACTTATTCTCTGACATCCCAGGTAGGACGGACAGAATCGAACACTCCATTCTTCTTTCGGATTCTAAGCCTATTAAATGTAGGCCGTACTCTATCCCACTCAGCTATAGGGAAAATCTAAATAAGGAAATTCTTAATTTAGAAGCTAGCGGGATTATCCAAAAGTCTACATCAGAGTACTCTTTTCCAATCGTCCTAATTAAGAAGAAGGATTCCACAATTCGTCTGTGCGTGGACTACCGGAAACTCAATAACATCACTAAGATCGACGCAGAACCTATTCCTTCCTGCGAAGATCTTATCTTGGACATGTCTACTTCTAAAATCTTTTCAAAACTAGATCTTACTAAAGGATACTGGCAGGTCCCGATGCAAGCTCAATCTATGCATCTTACTGCGTTTTCAACACCTTTAGGACTATACGAGTGGCGATTTCTTCCTTTCGGACTTCGAAATGCTCCTGCCACTTTCGTACGCTTAACTAGAGATCTGTTACATGGAGTGACGAATACTGTGACCTATATAGACGATATATGTGTCCATACTGAAGACTGGACTACACACTTACTGAAACTGAGACATGTCTTTGATAGGTTGCGACTCTTCGGTCTCACTGTCAAACCGAGCAAAGTCGAATTAGGCCTAAAAGAAATTGAATTTTTGGGTCATGTCATCTCTCAAGGTCAACTGAAGACTGACAATAGGATTATTACAAAAATTATGAATCTAACCATGCCTACTACGAAAAAGCAGGTTAGAAGTCTTTTAGGATTAGTTAATTACTACAGTAAATTTATTCCAAACCTAGCTGAAATTACAAGTGTATTTTCTAATGTGCTAAAAGCATCAGTAAAATTGGATGTGAAAGATGCATTATTAATTTCTGCATTGTCAAAATTGAAAATTCTTTTTAGTAATGTTCCCATCCTCCGCTTGCCTAACCCTGGGCTCGTTTATTATCTTAGGACAGATGCCAGCAGGATCTCCATCGCTGCAGTCCTAGGCCAATTTTATGAGGGCATCTTCCATCCGATTTGCTACGTGAGCCGTAAGATCACACCTACCGAGTCCAGATATTCGATAGCAGAACTGGAGGCCCTGAGCGTCATCTACTCAGTGAGAAAGCTCCACCGCTTTCTGGCGGGTGTGCACTTCATTATCCAGACCGACAATTCTCCCATCACGGTCATCCAGAGTGGTGTGCATCGAAATGACCGGATATACAGGTGGTCTCTTATTTTGCAAAACTATACATTTAGTATAGAACATATCAAGGGTAAGGATAATATTCTGGCTGATACCCTTAGCAGACCATCTGGGGTAGAAATACCTAAGATCCAACTGTTAAATGTGGAGTGATGGTTGGTACATGAGTATCTGATAATATAAGATGTAAAATAGCTTACATACATATCCACATTGTTGGCGTAATCATGTACCAAAACACTGAACTATCATGTGTCCGTGGACATCAGATTAAGAACTGTGCTGCTATACTTAGATACCACCGTGTGAACTAGGACAGCTCATTTCCAACTAAGCTCCATTCCGGTGTATCATATATATGAACCGCAGAAAACAGTGTCAGAACAGTGCTTAATTACAGACACGAAAAGACAGAGCTACGACACCAGCGAACTCTACACGTGCACTACCGAGAGAACATTAAGATGACTGTGTAATGTATTTCAGATACCCAGGCAAAGTGTGTGGTTATATTATGCCTATACAACCATTGCACATACATGAAGGCAACTACTAACCTGTGTAAACCGAATACTATGTATATAAACTTATTGTGATATGTAATATAATATTTTAAGATAGTGATAAATTAGATGTAGGTTAGGAACTATAACAGTTCTCATTTATTTTAATAATGTAGTTAGTACAGTAATTAACCCATTAAAATCAGATTAGAATATTAGTTTAGACATAAGAATAGTTTATTACAAGTTAAATTAAATTTATGATATGAATAGTACCATTTAGATTGTTATATTTCACTTAGTTTCATTGTAGTTAGTTTATTCCATCTTAATGAAACCATACCATCTTTCAAATATTACCATTTATTAGTATCATCATTTTACATCATAATAGATTAAAAAGAGTAGATAAGGTAACATACAGCATTTACACCAGTTAGATTAAGAACATCACTCATATAATTCCTTTGTGCATTTAAAAACATTATTTAGCATAGTATTTAGAAAAGTACATAAATTGTGGTCACATAATCCATTTAATTAAGGTACATAACTCACATCACAACAATTGCATTTAAATAGTTAGATTACATCACTTAGATTAGAAAAAATAAGAAGTAATATAATCATATCATATAATTAACATAACAAATTTAATAAATTTAGGTAACACATTAAATACTTAGTTATAGAATTAGAATGGTATGTTAGAATGTAAAGTTTTCGTTAGTGAAATTGTGTTAGTGTGAATGTGTTGTCTGTAATATAGTTTAGAACTTAGATTACAGTATTTTGGGTTTCATAACAAGTGAATGTAGTCACGAATTAGTGTTATACACCTGTTTGTGGCCACATTGAACCAAATTATGACACTCAAAAAACTAACATACATACACATAGAATTTATAAATAGAGGATAGAAATTAGATTAGTAGATTTATTACATCCAAACACACAAACAAACAGAAAAACAAACATATAAATTGCATACACTATTTGTAAATCAAAGACAGATAACTATGGGGCCAGGGGACATAATAGACAACGAAGAACTAAATTAACAGTGAAATAAAGTCTTACGCGCGGAAGCGAAGGAGGTAAAGCCTGTCGCACACACTCTTGTAGAATGGTTGTTAAATATTATATGGGGGACATGAAATAATTCATGTGTTGACCCTAAGAAAGTCAACTTTGTATGGGTAGTAAGTTAATTTACTATGTGAGGGCAGGTCTTATAAGACAACGGTCCGGTTCAGACATACCTCTGATAAATATAATATAGCATGTGAGAAGGGGCTCACGCCAACCAGTCAAGTTTGTGGCGATTGCCAGTAGCCAAGTAAGGCTTTGCTACATTGTGACAATAGTTATTAATAGTCTATTGGAATACCCAAAGCCAGGTTATCTAGAGTCTTTGACAAAAATTAGAGACACTAATTTTTTGTTTAGGAACCTCTTGCGTCACAACCAATGAGTGAAAGTTGATGACGCAACACAAGAGGGGTGGGTGTGTGTCAAAGACTCGATAGTACCACACCTCGTGAAGCCATAGCACAGTTGAGTAGACACTCAACAGGCCACGTTTGCCAGCAGAGTGCGATGTGAGGTAACACGCACGAAGGTGAAGGTCACCCCGCGTGGTGTGTAACCACGGGAGAGAGGTTAGGTGGACGGGAGACTGGACTTGAGGCGTTCACATCGTTTAGAATAGCGTTAGGAGTTTTGTGTTCACTAATAGATAGAACTAGCATAGGGTTAGCAGTTTGTGTTAGATAATTCTGTGGCTGTATATTGTGTATTGCATTAGCGACTGTTTACCGCTTGTAAGCGAGCCAACGGCAATAAAATGGACCATGCATTTTGCCTCCCACACGACTTGCAAGTTGTCTTGTATGGGTGTGTGAGAAGTACCCGATAATGGCTGTCAGTTGAGTTGTTGACAGTCATAATGATATAGCAATAATAATGGGAGATTTTAAATCAAATCAAATCAACTTTATTTTAAAAGGGTAACAAATTGGGCACGCAGGCCCGTCTTACATTCGGCCCTTCCAATCACTCGTCTTTCGTTCATCAAGAGCATTATACATTTACATAGGAAGAAAGATAAACATTGTGAAATGAATGTTATAAACATAATCAAGAAAAATTACCATGTTATGAGGCCCATCTCCCACCTACCCATACATCACCCCACCCATACACACAACCCCACCTACCCACACACACACACACCCAGGGACACATACATACCCCACCAACCAACCCATCCCCCTTCTATACTTCCCCCACCCACACACACTGCCCTCACCTGTTCCCCCAACCAAAACACATTCGCCACCCATAAACATCTCCCACCAACCCATACATCCCACGCCCACCCACATACACATCCTAACCCACACATCCTCTCCCCCACCCACACCTCCAACCACCCATCCCCCAGCCACATCTCCATCGACCACATATTCTCCACCCACGCACACATATGCCCCACCAACCCACATATCGCAAATCCACTCACACATCAGTTTGATTTATAAGCCCTTGGCATTTACGAGTCCTTTAAGAAACAAATGAAGATCGTAAACTGATTAGAGTCATTAGACGAAGACAGTGAAAATTTTTTGGGCATGTTATGAGAAGAAATGAATTGGAGAACTTGGTGACAACTGGCAAGATCGAAGGGAGGAGACCAAGGGGAAGACCTAGAAGCAAATACCTGGATGGCTTGGCCACGTGGCATGGTCGAGACAGGAACACAGAGCTGATCCACGACTCTGGTGATCGAGTGAGATGACAGAACATGACCGCCCACGCTTACCGGCATGGCACATGATCGATGGATGGATGGCAAGACAATTTATCATCCCATGTGAATTAATCAGTTAAATCTTCAGTCAACAACAGTCGTGTAAACACTACACCTCACCGAATTGCCACTGCTCCCTGGGCCGGCTGTTCATCATAATCCATGTTATAGATGAACTCTGACCTCTTTGACTGTCCTCCACTAGAAATGGCTTCCCATTGGTTGACGCCGTCCTGGCTCCGGTCTACATTTGAAACACAAGAAAATAAAATCTTCCTAATGAGTGTTTAAATTCAACATTACCAGGTACAGTTTACTTTTGCATCAGTGTATTAAACAATAGACAACAGCAAAATGAGGAAATTATAGGATGAGTGGAGATTTGAACGGGTGCCTTCAATAAACGTCTGTCTTTTGCTCAAGGAAATAGGTGTGTTATGACGTTCGAATATCATCATCATCATAAAATGCCACACCAACAAGCGTGGGCAGTCATGGTTCGCCATCTCACATGGCCACCAGTGTCTAGAATCAGGTCTGTGTTCTTGTCCCGACCATGCCATGCTGCCAAACCATCCAGGTATTTATCCCGTTGTCTTCCTCTTGCTCTCTTCCCATCAAGCATGCCAGTGGTCACTACATTTCAAGTTCATTTCTCCTCATAAAATGTCCAATAAATCTTGAATTTCTACTTCTAATTTATCCAATCAATCTCCGTTTTTCATTTGCCCGCTAGAAGGAGTGTCTCGTTTGATTTTCAATCCGTCCATTGTATTCTTTGCATTTTTCTCAAAAACCAAATTTTTACAGCCATTAGATGTTGCCTCAGCTTGTCTGTTAATTGTTCACGTTTGACACGCATACAACAATATGGGTTCTATAAAGCACTGCAAAACTCTTTTCCCCACTGCAATTGACAACATTTTCTTGGTAAGTATGTTTTCAATTTTGCATAGGGCCACCTTTTGATTTGGCGATTTTTGATTTAATCTCTGCAAGGCATCTTCCATCAGATGTCACGACTGTTCCGAGATAGTTATACCGATTCACCTGCTTAAGAATATTTCCATTCACTTAGATGCTACAATGTGGTATTTATTTCTTCTTGGATACAACCATGATCTCTGTTTTCTTGCAATTCAGTTCCAAACCTAGTTTATCACTGTGTAAAATAACCGCATAGGGGGTTGCGTGGTCTCGAGGTATGGTGTCCGCCTCGAATGCTGGAGGTCCCGGGTTCAAGCCCCAGTGATGCCGGGATTTTTTGTCGTCGACTTCTAGTAATAAATTTCCCCTGGTCTCTGGGTAGTAAGATTGGACGCCCGTGTGTATTGTTGCGCACACAAAAAATCTCTCGGCAGTTGGAAATCGAAAAAGAGTAGCCTAGCGGCGCTGCCCGGACAAAATTTCGAGTTAAAAATCTACCCAAAGTATTTCAGGATCCTCGCCGGTGCTACGGAGTTCGTGCACTGAGCTGAGTTTCTCCAGACTAAGGTTTGGGTTAGGAGGAGAACGGAGCACTTATGGGTTGCACCCGTGTGCCGTGATGTTGATCCATCGACTAAACTAAACTAAACTAAACCGAATCCACCAAATGTTGCAGATCTTGCCCGTTGTCAGCAATCAATACTATTTCGTCCGCGTATATTATTTTATTGATGTTTTCTCCACCAAATGCAACTCCTTTAATACATTTCTCTAAATTTCTCATGATATTTTTACTTTACAGGGAGACCAGGTCTGGAGACTGTACACATCACTGTCGCACACCTTGCCTGTTAGGCTGTAATTGACCCACTTCATTATCAATGTTTTATATATATACTAGCTGACCCGGCCCGGCTTCGCCCAGGCCCTGGAGGGGATCTATCTAACTATCAGTCTGTCTGTCTGCTTGTTTGTCTGTCTGTCTGTCTGGCTGACCCGGCCCGGCTTCACCCAGTCCCTGGTGGGGAGCATCTCATTTAATTAATATAAGTAGTCATATAAGCTCTCCCGTTCCCGACTATCTGTCTGTCTGTTTGTCTGACCCGGCTTCACCCAGTCCCTGGTGGGGAGCATCTCATTTAATTCATATACGTAGTCATATAAGCTCTCCCGTTCCCGACTATCTGTTTGTCTGTCTATCTGTCTGTCTGTCTGACCCGGCCCGGCTTCACCCAGTCCCTGGTAGGGAGCATGTCATTTAATTCATTCATATAAGTAGTCAAATAAGCTTCCGTTCCCGACTATCTGTCTATCTATCTGACCCGGCGTGGTTTCGCCCAGCTCCTGGCGCACAGTAACTTAAAAGAATGTCCTTCCACACACCATTCATTATTTTTAATGAAAACTGTTTTTAATCACCGACATGACAGTTGATAAGTTTTGTAAGCAGAAAAAGATGGGTTAAAATGATATGCATAATGCATTATTTTTATGCAAACTTTAAAAATACCTTAAAGATTATATCATTATTCCCGGCTTCACCCAGTCCCTGGTAGGGAGCATGTCATTTAATTCATTCATATAAGTAGTCAAATAAGCTTCCTTTCCCGACTATCTGTCTATCTATCTGACCCGGCGTGGTTTCGCCCAGCTCCTGGCGCACAGTAACTTAAAAGACTGTCCTTCCACACACCATTCATTATTTTTAATGAAAAATGTTTTTAATCACCGACATGACAGTTGATAAGTTTTGTAAGCAGAAAAAGATGGGTTAAAATGTTATGCATAATGCATTATTTTTATGCAAACTTTAAAAATACCTTAAAGATTATATCATTATTTAATATAACTCATATGCCTAAAAATAACTATAGACAAAGAGTTTAACAATAGTTCAGGTAAGTCCAACAATATGACTATAAAGTATATAGAAATGTTATTAAACGTTATGCCCCTTGAAATAACTTTTCTAGAGTGAAGTCCCCCTGCTATATAGACATTATATAATGAAAATGGAAAAGTAAATGTTATTAAATAAGTCGAAGATTTTACATTAAGAAATTATTATAGTCGGTTGCAAATGAATGAAAGGAAGACGTGTAGAAAATTTCATCTCAATCGGATGTACCGTTATCGTACGCATCCAATACAAAAATCCCCACACACAAACAAACATATAGTGACCAGCAGAATATTGTGTTTGTAGATCAGGAAAAGGCTTTTGATAGAGTAGACAGATACAAATTATGGACCATCCTTGAAGACTATGGGATAGAAGGGCAACTGCTAGAAAATATCATAGCCATGTACCACTCGAGCCAAAGTGCAGTAAGAACACAGGAAGGTATATCAGATATGTTCACAGTCAATACAGGAGTGAGGCAGGGATGTGTGCTCTCTCCCCTGCTATTCAATATCTACATGGACAGAATTTCCAAAGAAGCAAGTCTCGACAGACCAGATTCAGAAAATTTAGAACTCTTTACTCCAGATGAAACAACTGACCCACAGGGAATAAATGAACTTCTATTTGCAGATGATCAGTGCCTGTTTTACAGCGATGAGGGCAGACTACAAAATCATATTACTAATCTGAGTTCAACCTGCAGCAGATACAATATGAGTATAAACACAGCCAAAACCGAAGTAATGCAAGTTGGCAGATCGCCAGGCCCACTAAATATACAGATAAATAACACACCTCTGAAACAAGTTAAAGAATTCAAATACCTTGGAAGTATGATCACAGAAGATGGCAGATTGGACAGAGAAATTGACATCAGATGTCAAAAAGCTAGTGCACTTACATATCAACTATCACCCTTACTGAAACATCCAAACATACCCATGTCCGCAAAACGACAGATAATAAACAGCATATTCACACCAACCCTATGCTACCAATCTCAAACCTGGACTTTATCCAAATTACACCTTCGCAAAATCAACACCTGCGAAATGAGATGCCTGAGGAGAGCTGCCAACTTAACAATCCGAGACCGAGTAAGAAAT
>OY992895.1:54803644-54906144 GCA_963921405.1 Cepaea hortensis | reverse complement strand
GTTTTCCGGAAGGTTGTTATGGGAGCGAGGTTCTGCAAAGGACATGCTACTGAATGAATGAATGAATGGATGACATCTGCAATATGTACCTGACGAGGTGCAAAGAAACACGGTAGGCATAAATTGCGCGATCTATTGTTTGTGACTTCCTTATTCAAATTCACTGTGGGAAAACATTGTGTTAAACATATTTAATTAAATCTCAAAACTGATGGACAAAAGAAAACAAAGTAATCATAACACAGAAGTTTATTATAAGATGAAACTAATGTTTGTTAAAGAGATACACGTGTAATGGCAACAGCGAATTGACTAAACGAGAAATACAACAAAATTAAATTAAAGTATACTAACGATATCGAAAATATGCACAACAAATCAGTGAGCTCACAGGAAGAACAATTAGAGTAGACGCAGTGTTTGGCATCAAAAACAGGACAGATATTATTGGAAGAAGGTGCTATAATAAAGAGGAAGAATGAATACATAAGAGAGCTGTATAATGGACAAAGGGGCAAATTAACAGATTAAAGTAACTAAGAAGGTGCACCTATTCTAAAAGAAGAAATCGCTGACGCAAAAGATAGACAACAGTTGTTTGATCATTTTAGTAACAGAGAGAGGTAAAAGAGGACTATCCTTGAATATAAAGAAAAAAGTAACAATGGTGATACCAAAGAAAACATTGACTCCAAACTGTGAAATGAAGAGAAATGCTTAACCGAACTGATAAATTAAAATACCTAGGGGCAATTATAACATCAGATGGAAGATGCACACCAGAGACTAAGAACAGAAGGGGACAAGCAAAAGCTGCATTTCAGAAAATGAAAAGTATGCACTAAGTCACTATCATTGAATATAAGAAGGAGAGTGCTGAAATGCTAAATAGAACATGTTTTGCTGTATGGCAGTGAATCTTGGAATTAAAAAAAAAAAAGTCGCTTAAAAGTCGACAGGGTCGACTTCATTGCACCGGGTTTTTATCCCATTTGGCTCGGTCTCTTTCCGCAGCACGGAAAGCGTCGCACAAAGCACGAACTCCGTAGCTTTTAGCGACGACCCACAGGAGTCTCCGAAACATTTAACTCGTAAACCGAAGGATAAACGGCTTGACCACTTCACCACAGAGACTTCCTATCTTGGAGAATCTTGGAATGTAAGTGAACATATTATATAGGCCTTAGAAGCAACAGAGATGTGGTTCCTGAGACGAGTGTTGCGAATTATTTGGCCTGCCAGAGAAACTAACAACGATTGTTTGAAATAGGCTAATGAAACTAGAACATTAAATACAACAAAATGATCGAGACAAACGGATTTCTTTGGTCTATGTTGAGGCGAGATGCAATGGAGAGCATTATGACAACAGCAAAGGTCAAGAGGAAGCGAGGCAAAGGCAGAAAAAAAGAAATGATGCTGAATGGACTGAGACACTTTCATGGAGGAATATCATCAGCAGAGTTGATCCAGAGGGACTGCCATATGCGCGTTTTATCTCATTAAACTTGCCAAGTACATGTCCCATGTTAATTGTTACTACTTGTTTCCGGTATATTCTTTATTATTATGAGATATGGTCCATCAGTATCAATATCTTCGAACATGTTGATCATTACATCTTGTTTCGCTTCACCAAATGCCGTGGTAAAATCTATAAAGTACAAGTGTATGCATTTCTATGTCTCTGTTGGTGTTTCTCTTAGTTTTCATAATGTCTGTATTGTATTATTTGTATCTTTTTTTTTCCCTTCACCAATCCACAATGTTCATCAAAGATTTTCATCTTTATTTTCTCATAATCTTCTTATTATGTGAACACATGACCAATTCCACCATCACGCATTATCTGACCTATCTGCAATCCTTTTCTCTTTTATCTGTATTCCCTTTCCCTCTATGCACCGGCATGTATCATTCATGTCCCGCTTACACACATCTGTGTGTCTATTAGAGGCTCTAATATCTCCAATTCGCCAAAACAGATGCCCTTGGGTATTCTACCATGGTCCGTCCTCCCAAAGTATCTAATCCGTCTAAGTCTACGAAGACTAAGCATGGAAAAAACCGTCACACCAACCGATTTTTCCAATTTGTGATCTCTTCTTGCCACTTAATACCAAGTATTCTTAGCAGACAACGCATATGCAAGCTGTTTAACTGATTAATTGCTGAAGGATAATATATCGCCCCATATAACCTTCTCGTTTGGGTATAAGGATGATATAACGCCCAACCAGGGTTATCGTGTTATTTGTTTTGTTAAGCGGTATCTACAGCAGTAGTAATGCTCATGGAACGGATATTATATTAGAATACTCGTTCACTTGATTGTGTACCGTGTTCCGTCCAGACCTACTTTTTGTTTACCACTGAATCAGTTAAACGTTTTTCTTGTTGTGAGTAAGTTGACCAGGTTGTACACTACTATAAAGAAGAGTCCTACGGACACAGCTTGACGAGGACTTTTGTTCAGGCAGTAAAATGTGTGTTCTCCCAGACTCTCTTTGTTAACCTGTTCATTGGTGTTGTTGCCTTACACAACTTGCTGTTGATTTCCTCATCTAGGGATGATTAATTTTGAATTCCGATCCTAGATATGTAAAATGGTTAGCTATCTCAAGTGTTGCGTCGTCAATAAAGAGTGACGGTGCGCCATTTTGACCTTTCGTCATAATCTGTGTTTCCTGTATGCTTACTTGCTTGCGTTTACTGTGAACTCCAGCGTAAAGTCCTGTATGTCGGATGAAGACATCCAGTTGTCCAACATCGGTGTGATGTCATACCGGATCTGAGGTTTGCATGAGTATCCGTTGTCCTATGTCTGGCTTATTGGTGTGCAAACTGGTGGTTCCTCGCCGTGCAGGCAGATACTCTCCGCCTTCGGAAGAATCCTTCTGTAAGCTAACTGTTAAACCAAATTCATAACAGGCATTCGAGAATGCAGATAACAGGCATTGTAATTCTTCCTCATTGTGGGTGGTAATGTCAGCATCATTTGCGAAAAGCAACTCTCTGATCAGTACCCTCCTAATTTTGGTCTTGGCTGTCAATCTCTGAGCATTGTAGAGACCGCCATCTGAGCGTGAGTGAATGTATATGCCACCATTCTGAATGGAAAGACACGTTTCAGCAGAAGTGGAAAGTATATTCTAAAGAGAGTGGGAGCACATACGCATTCTTGCTCAACTCCATTCTTGATTTCAAAGTCTTCAAACAGAACGGGGTTATCTGCATCGTACCTAGCCGAATAAAACAGATACAGCATCCTTGATGTTACAAGCTATAGGAGACAGAAGAAGGACTGACATAGCACATGTCTATCTACGAGCACATGTCTATCAACGCACCGCATCTAACTGCACAGTGAGATGAATAACAAGTGTGCTGGAGTTGTCTGTGTGCATGTTACTGTATGTGAGAGCTGTTGGAGACAAGCCAAACACATCTGTGTGAATGTATGTCTTGTTGGTCAATATTGAATCCGCAATGAATAAAGCTTATGGCTGGAGAGCAGCATGTGCTCGTCTAATGCTCTGTCTGTCCATTTATGAATAACTTTAGGCTACTATCTCTTGTTCGTATCAACATCTTCATGTGGGCAGTCATGTTTCGCTATCATACACGATCACCAGAGTCGTGGATCAGCTCGGTGTTCTTGCCTCGACCATGCCATGTGATCAAGCCATCCATACATTTACTCATCTACCTTCTATTTGCTCTTGTTACCTCACTCTTGCCAGTTGTCACCAAGTTCTCTTGTTTATTTTTCTCATAACGTGCCCAAAAAATGTTGACTTTCTGTGTCTAATTTCTCCTGTCAGTTTACAGTTTTCATTTGTTCATTATAGGAATTGCTATTTATTTTATTCTGTGTGCCCATAGTATTCTTTACATGTTCCCCAGAAACTCATTTCCACTGCCATTAGATGTTTTGTTTTCAGCTTTGTATGCTCATTATCTTATTATTGGTTAGCATGTTTTCCATTAAAAAAAAAAATGATACGTTTCCTATAGAGATGTTTGCTCAAATCTCTTCAAGGCACCTCGTATAAGATGTTATGACTATTCCGAGATATTTGTACCGATTCAGTTGTTTAAGAATATTACCATTTATCGTTTACCATTAAAGTTGAAAAAGGATAATAAATGAATAAATGTTTGGATGGGTTACCCCCGACATAAGCGTCTTTCGAAGTGGTCACCGTACTCACATCAGAAGTAAAGAAAATCAGTGTGTCATTGTAGATGCCCTTCTCTTTGAGCGCCGCTACCACACGACCGACGGTGTCGTCCATGGCTGTCACCATACCTGGGGACATGTGACATCAGTGACATTTCAATATTGTCTACCTTCTCACAAGTACGAATGCAATAACACATCAGTTACACTAGTGTGCCTTTGTTCTCTCCTCTTCATCCTCCTTCTCCTCCTCCTCTTATCCTTTCTGCATCTTCTAATCTTCCCCCACTTCCACCTACTTCTGCTTCTTCTTATACTTCTCCTCCCCCTCCACCTCCACCTTCTTCTTCCTCTTCTTATACTCTTCCTCATTCTTCTTCTTCTTCTTCTTCTTCTTCTTCTTCTTCTTCTTCTTCTTCTTCTTCTTCTTCTTCTTCTTCTTCTTCTTCTTCTTCTTCTTCTTCTTCTTCTTCTTCTTCTTCTTCTTCTTCTTCTTCTTCTTCTTCTTCTTCTTCTTTTCCGCCTTTATATTTTATTTTGTTTGTTTGCAGTTTCTACTACAACAAAAACATGCTGTTACTACTACTACTACTACTACTACTACTACTACTACTACTACTACTACTACTACTACTACTACTACTACTACTACTACTACTACTACTACTACTACTACTACTACTACTACTACTACTACTACTACTACTACTACTACTACTACTACTACTACTACTACTACTACTACTACTACTACTACTACTACTACTACTACTACTACTACTACTACTACTACTACTACTACTACTACTACTACTACTACTACTACTACTACTACTACTACTACTACTACTACTACTACTACTACTACTACTACTACTACTACTACTACTACTACTACTACAGCGATGTTCTATGTTTTCCTTCATCTATCACTCTTAATTATCTATCCACTGTCCGTCTCCATTACAAATTAATATCTGGATAATATGCACTGAATAGTCGAAGTCTAAAAGTCCACTTCGACTGTTCAGTTCATATTGTCCAGATATTAATTTGTACTGGAGAGAATATGCACTATATAAATCAGCCAACTCCTTACCCGACAGATTTCTCCTGTTTTCGTCAGCGATGTGTTCGTACATGTCCACGTATTTCTGAGGTACCTGAGACCAGTAACCAGTTCTCATTTACAATGTAACAAATGGCATTTTCATATATCAACAACAAACAATAACAACAACAAAACAGATTAAAGTGCTATATAAATTTAAGTTGATCATCATTACCAACTACCGTAGACCCCGAGGTAGACGAAGAAGACGGTTGAGAGATAATATATATACAGACCTACAAGCACTTGGAATCAACTAATGGCAAGAGAAGGTCAACCAGAGAGACGAATGGAGACGGATTGAATTTGCAGCA
The DNA here is from genome assembly GCA_963921405.1 of Cepaea hortensis. Taxonomy (NCBI): domain Eukaryota; kingdom Metazoa; phylum Mollusca; class Gastropoda; order Stylommatophora; family Helicidae; genus Cepaea; species Cepaea hortensis. The sequence continues at coordinate 54,900,536 of OY992895.1, read as the reverse complement.
AAGAACCTCAATGGCTCGGAACGCTGAAGAAGAAGAAGAAGAAGAATCATTACCAACTGTTGTCATGCTTGCGAAATAGCAAATTAATGTATAATAAGAGCCAGATGTCTTTTCATCATCTTCTTCTTCTTCTTCTTCTTCTTCTTCTTCTTCTTCTTCTTCTTCTTCTTCTTCTTCTTCTTCTTCTTCTTCTTCTTCTTCTTCTTCTTCTTCTTCTTCTTCTTCTTCTTCTTCTTCTTCTTCTTCTTCTTCTTTCTATAGACAAAGGGGATTAATTATATTATTATAAATGTTCTCAGTTTTTGTCCCACCCATTAACCAATATCTGTTCTTCACCTCTTGTTTCACTGGCATGTGTTTTGTTCTCTCCATGGGCTCTACATCGGTGATCCTATCATACAATGTTATTCCCTATCGTGAACTTACGGGTAAATCTTCTTGTTCACATCCTTCGTAAATAAACAGAATTTGTTATGTCATATAAGCTTTCTCGTGAATATGCCATGAGAATTGAAGTGAATGATATGTTCTTTTTATGAGCTATAGTCTCATATGGAAAAAAAATATAGACACACTATATATCCATATGTCTTGCAGGACGTACGCTTTACGCCAGAATTGCACTATTACTGATGATGACTTGGCGATGCAATTCGTTCCTGAAGTTTGTGCGCTTATTATGCTTGCAACATTTCGTAGGTATTCAACCCTCTGCTCCAAAGAGTCAGACTGGGAAAGGACAATGTGTTTTTTGTGTTCGAATCTCTGCGGATGTTGGATGAATATCCACTGGATGGCTTCTGCATTATTTCATGAAATAAGTATGTTTTCCCATTTGTGTTTTTTTTTTTAAACCTGTGAATATTGTTTATTAATTATTTCCCGACTTCTGGAGGAGAAACGTTCGAATTGATCCGAGTAGGAAAGGGTACAAGAGATTATGAGTGTGAATGAGGGGAAAAGCACTTGTGTACCGACGTACATCACGAAAGGACCAGTCTTGCCATTGTAGACATGAGATGATGAGATCTTATCAGACGTTTATTGGGACGTCTTATTTTATCATGATATTTTTGTCTCACCACGTCGGCATTATCTAATCATGACATCCCAATATCAACCCGAATAGGTGTTAATCCCTATACAGATACCACTCACACTCCATCAGAGCAGGATTAAACTTTCTGACCAGAGAAGAGATATTGGTGAATTATTAACACCTTTCCTTCTCCTCCCTTTTCTTTTTTTTTTTTTTTTTTTTTTTTTTTGTGTTATGTTTATTGATATTTTGGTTATGATGACATTTGGTTTTCTTTCAAATGTATATCGATGGGTTTTCACATTTGTATCGTCAGAGATGGATGGTATGTATTGGCCTTACATTCAGGACACTTAGTCATACTGAATTACTAACGGATCGCTATTTAGATGTTCGGATCTTTTGAAACTGAACTACGGAACTGTCTGCCTTCTTAACACTGTTTGCAATGAAGTCAGGAATTTCCTTATTGATGGTCGGAAGAGGAATGCCTATCATCTTTAATGAACCCCAGCCTCAGCGTCACCATTCATATTCATGGGTAGCTAAGTATCGGTTCCTGTGTATAACCGTAAAATCGTTATTGTCTGGAGAGTTCTAGCGATGGTACAGAACTTACAGGTTGGCCTTATCAACATGTACAAGAAGATTAAGTACCAAGTCGTAGTTTTATCAACCATGTATCAATAAAGAGAATCCCATGACATTTCTGAACCAAGATTTTCTGTATTACTGAAGAACCTATATAACCCAGCTCATCAGTAGCTGTGAATTGGTATAGAAGAAGAAGATTGTAGACATAGTTTAATTTGTTTGTGTTTTCTTAAATTAAGAAGATGAACCTCAGTGATATTGTTGATGAGAAATTGGAACGTTATCAAGTTAATAGGTTAGGAATCTGTTGGTTAGCTTTGGGGAATCATATATTTCCCCCCACTGATTTTGTTATCCATGTGTTTGTACTATTTGGTGGTGTATATGATATTACAATAGAGAAAATAGATCTTCCCGAAAATCACCAGTTGCCAAAATATAATATTTTTATTAAACTAAGCGTTTGAATGATTTATTGTTGGCGTTTGTCTAACAGCTGTTGATTACAGTTGTTATATATAGCCCTGTTTAAAACTTAAGTTGTAATCAGAGTGAAGGAGGATAACCACACACAGACACATTTATAGAGTGAGTTTCTTCCATTTTTGTCTGTGGTAATTTGCATAATTACCTAGCCTTCTAGGTCTAAAGAAGGCCCTTTCTTCATAAATTTAATGTAGGAACTTAAACGTTCTGTCTAGGTCCTCACTTGGGGGTTCAGAGCAATTTAAAGGTTTCCTTAAGAAGACTGTTTGAGGATGATAACCCATCCCATCCGGGATACCCCTAGTCATGTCACCAATATTATCTTTATAACCTCACAGTGCCTCTCAAAGTTGTTCTGCAGTTCCACGACTGCATGCTGGATAACTGGATTGTCATGTACGGCTGGTCTATTCACAAACACATAAATGTTTTCAGTCCAAATGTTCATCTTCTTCTACTTCAGCGTTCCGAGCCATTGAGGTTCTTTGCTGCAGATACAATCCGTCTCCATTCGTCTCTCTGGTTGACCTCCTCTTGCCAGTCGCTGATTCCAAGCGCTTGTATGTCTGTAAATATATTATCTCTCCACCGTCTTCTTGGTCTACCTCGGGGTCTACGGTAATTTATTTCCTGAGTGTAAGCGAGCTTTGTTTCCCTATTATCTTCCATTCTTTCTATATGCCCCAGCCATTGTAGTCTATTAGCCTTCATGATACCAGTGATAAGCGGGGACTTAAACAGATCATAAATGTCTTTGTTGCTTCTTCTTTTCCACTCTCCACTTTATGTATCCCTAATGGGTCCAAAGATGCGTTTTAAAACTTTGTTCTCAAAGGTTTGTAGCAAGGCTTCATCTCCTTTCTTTGTACTCCAGGTTTCAGAGCCATACAGCACAACTGGTCTGATCAGTGTTTTGTATATTGTGATCTTGGTGTTACGAGATAGCGACTTTGATTTTAGTAGATGTTGTAGTGCATAGTATATCGTATTTCCAGAATTGATTCTAGCTTGTATTTCTTCCCTTATGATGTTGGAGCAGTTGAAGATTGTACCCAGGTATTTGTATGTTTCCGTTCTTTTAATGGTCATATTATATGTTCATGTGATCTCTAAATTTGATGAGATCTTCTTCATGGGTAATTTTGATAAATCCACTTGTTTATAAAATTTTTACAATCAATTTCTTTGCCTTGTTGTAACGGTTTCTAAGGACTTTCTGGCATTTATATTTTCAAAAAGCATACCTATCGTGATCCGTATTGCAATTATCCGATATCCCTGCATGTTTGTGTGGTATTTGCCAGGCTACGGCAGGGGGATCAGGTAGCTCTGCAGCCGTTCTTCTTTGATTTCGATATTCTCAGTGCTGTTGTTGTAGGTAAGTGGCGATTCATTGGCTTTCTCGTCGGACACCTTACTAATGTGATCATGCTTTATATCATCGAGACCTGGTGCACTGTTTTTGTCAGACCCTAGCGCATCCGCACTCACGTAATCTTCCTTCTTCCTTTCTTCTAAGTCTTTCATTTGTTAAACATGCAAAATCTGACCATTCTGGGTCATGTTATGTCTTGTTGGTCAAATTGTTCTAGATAGTGAAAGAATGAAGCCCTACCCTTGTTTTCATCTGTTCCTAACAATATACCACAACAAGCAATGATATACATACCAAATGGAAGCAGAAGAGGCCGACCAATTAAACGATGGACAATAGCAATAGCAGTGTTCAAGGGAATCTCGATACAAGAAGCCCATAAACGGGCACTGTCACAAAAAATCTTGGAGGTCGATCGATGACAGAATGTTGCGCCAAACGTCTACAAACAGTCGGCATTCTTTAATGTGTGGTTGATCGAGGGAAGACTGAATTCTTCAGAACATTCTGGTTGGTGGGAAATGAGCAGGCGGGCAGGTTAACTGAGTCTGCACCACTTAGTGGGGTATTGGTGCATGGTAAGGAAGATGTGGTTGGGGCCCATTGTACTTGTGTATATAGTGCAGAAGAACAGTTAGCAGCTGCAATTCTGCTGCGGTGAGTGAACAGAGGATCTGGCCGACACACAAACCTCAGAAGAAAGGCATGACGGATATATAATCAGACCGTTACTGGTATCATTAGTATTGGGACTCTTCCCTGGCTGTTGTTTATGGGGACGGAGCACGTACAGGAATGTCTGGAGTGCTTTGTTGCAGGTTCATGACTCAGCTCAGCTCAACTGATCTACGACGAAATGACTAATAATATACTATATGAAGGCTAATAGACTACAACGGCTGGGGCATATAGAAAGAATGGAAGATAATAGGGAAACAAAACTCGCTTACACTCAGGAAATAAATGACCGTAGACCCCGAGGTAGACCAAGAAGGCGGTGGAGAGATAATATATATACAGACCTACAAGCACTTGGAATCAACGACTGGCAAGAGAAGATCCACCAGAGAGACGAATGGAGACGGATTGTATCTGCAGCAAAGAACCTTAATGACTCGGAACGCTGAAGAAGAAGAAGAAGAAGAAGAATATATATATATACTGATCTACTAAATATCTACTGATCTATTAAATAACTAATTATCTATTACATGACTACTAATCTACCACAACACTATTGTTCTGCTACATGGCTGTCTATCTAAATGTTTTGCATATCCTTTACAGGACATCACTGTCAACATCAGCATCTTTCAGCTGATTGTTGATTTCTTGGCAAGATTACGCTTAGTAGTTTGCCATTGCTTTCTGAGCGGCCGGCTCACATACCCCGTAAGTTACTGATGCGATTCGAACCACTGCTGATTCTCACCGCCGTCACGTTACTTACGAGAGTATATGAGATTACGGAGAAAAGTTGCTAACCTCTAGGCCAGGAAGCCGGCGGCTGTCTATCTATTACAAGACAACGGATGCTATAAACGACATCTGGTCAACTACAAGCTTACTGATCTACATGACTACTGATCTACATGACTACTGATCTACTTCTCGACTTAGTATCTACTGCATGATTAGTGATCTAAGGTCTAAGGTCTTTTCCATTATTTGTAGATCTTCAAGCATCATTATCATGTCGACATGTCTCACTTTATCGAAAGCCTTTGTGTGGGCAATAAAGCAAAGGTGTAGATCTTTGTTTACTTCTATAGAACGTTCAATTACTGTTCTCAATATATATATATATATATATATATATATATATATATATATATATATATATATATATATATATATATATATATATATATATAGCATTTACTGTATGTACCCTTGCCTTCTACAAACTAACATTGTTCTTCTCCTGTTTCGGGTTGTATTTCTTCTTAACTCTTTGCATGATAATTCTCAGCAAAATCTTCGTGATGTGTCTAATTACACTTATTGTTCGATGTCGATCATATTTCAAGACTCCTGAATTCTTCGGGATTGCAATATATATATATATATATATATATATATATATATATATATATATATATATATATATATATATATATATATATATATATATATTTAAATGTTGAATATCCCTTTCATGACGTTGCAGTCACCACCAGCATTTTTCAGCTGCTGTTGATGTACTAGGCACGTTTTTACGTTCAGTAGTTTGCCATTGCTTTTTGAACGACTGCCTCTCATTCCAACACGTTATAACACAACGCGACACGGTCTGCTGCACAAATAGGTTGCGGCTGCGTTTCGAAAGCCTGGTAAGCGGTTCACGAACCGCGTTCGCAAGCCTTTGGCCACGGAGCCCGGCTATAATTATAGAATTACATAATTAAAGAGGTATGTCTCCAGTATCAGATATTGCGTTCAGCAGTCTGGTGACTACTACATGACTACTTATCTATTATATGTCTTCTGATCTACTTTACATCTACTAATCTAATAAACAACTACTGATCTACTGCATATCTACTGATCGACGCATCTGTTGTTCAGTGATGCTATAAAGCAAACGTACCACCAGGACTGTCACAAAGACCACGAGGATGATTTCAAGAAACAAGGACAAACTGACAGCACAAGAAACCGTCACACACTGACAGCAGAAGAAACATGGACACAATGCCACCACAAGAAACAGTGATGCACTGACAGCACAAGAAACAGGATGACACTTACAGCACAAGAAACAGGGATACACTGACAGAACAAGAAATATGGATACTCTGACAGCACAAGAAACAGGAAGACACTTACAGCACAAGAAACAGTGATGCACTGACAGCACAAGAAACAGTGATGCACTGACAGCACAAGAAACAGTGATGCACTGACAGCACAAGAAACAGGAAGACACTTACAGCACAAGAAACAGGGATACACTGACAGAACAAGAAATATGGATACTCTGACAGCACAAGAAACAGGAAGACACTTACAGCACAAGAAACAGTGATGCACTGACAGCACAAGAAACAGTGATGCACTGACAGCACAAGAAACAGGAAGACACTTACAGCACAAGAAACAGGGATACACTGACAGAACAAGAAATATGGATACTCTGACAGCACAAGAAACAGGAAGACACTTACAGCACAAGAAACAGTGATGCACTGACAGCACAAGAAACAGTGATGCACTGACAGCACAAGAAACAGGAAGACACTGACAGCACAAGAAACAGTGATGCACTGACAGCACAAGAAACAGGAAGACACTGACAGCACAAGAAACCGTCACACATTGACAGCAGAAGAAACATGGACACAATGCCACCACAAGAAACATTGATGCACTGACAGCACAGGAAACAGGAAGACACTTACAGCACAAGAAACAGGGATACACTGACAGAACAAGAAATATGGATACTCTGACAGCACAAGCAACTGGGACACTGAAAGCACAAGAAACAGGGACACACTGACAGCGCAAGAAAAGGTACACTCCGACAGCACAAGTAACAGGAACAGTGACAGCAAAAGAAACAGGGATTCACTGGCAGCAAAAGAAACAGTAATATACTGACAGCACAAGAAACATGAATACACTGACAGCACAAAAGACAGGTACACACTGACAGCACAAGAGACAGGACAGGCACAAGAAAGGACGCCATATTTCGTTTCCTGCTTTGAGAATATAGTTACCTCCAAGGGCGTGTGCACGCTCTGTAGTGGTAGGTACAGAAACAGCGGTGATGCCGTGTCATGGAAGCGAATGACGTCCTCTGCTCTGCTTGCGAACTGCTCCTGTCAACGATCAAAGGAAAGTTATATTAAAGATTATTAATTGTAGGCATCTGAAATGTGAACAGAATATTCAAAAGTTTTATACGGTGATGATGGTAGATCAGAAACAAACAATTTTGATCAATGTGAAGGGTCAACCGGTACTGAAAGCTGAAGTTGAAGGTATGAAGAATGATAATTCCCGGGGCCAGATAATGTGACTGTCGAATTAATTGAAGCTGTTGACGAACTGGGTATAGAAGTGATAACAAAATAGTGGATATAATGCCTGGTGATCTCTTGAAATCTATTGTCACAGCTCTAACAAAGAAATCGGTGCAAGGGATTGTGGAGAATATCTAATGAGTCACGTAACTAAGCTATTAACACGAATTATAATGAGAAGAATAAAGACAAACAATAAAACCAGAAAATGGAGATGATCAGTACAGGTTTGTGGAATGTAAAGGCACAGACAAATCCATGTACATTTTCAGATCATTAACAAAAATAATGATTGGAATGAAGGGAGATATATGTTTGTGCTTGATTGACTACAAGGAAGTATTTGATCAGGTTAACAACGAAGTAATGATTAGTATTGATCTGTCGACTGACTAGCAAACATTTGTGAGACTGACTGATCAGTCACCCAAGCCAGATCTTTCCCATTGTCAGTGTATACATAATTTATCATACCTAGTATTCTAGAATGGTATAGAAAGCCTAATAACCTCAACCCAAAGATGTAGTGAAAATCAAAACTTATATCTTAACATAACAAAAACAGAGATAATGCATATAGATAAAACTACTGTTTTGTTTGTCTTTTGCATCCCTTACAGGATGTTGCAGTCAAACTACTATTTTTGTGTGTGCATATCCCTTACAGGACGTTGCAGTCAACATCAGCATTTTTCAGCTGCTGTTGATGTACCAGGCAAGATTACGATCAGTAGTCTGCCATTGCCTTTTGAGCGAACGGCTCACGTTACCAACGCGGCGAGAACCGCTACCGATTCTTGCGCAGGTTATGTTACTCACGAGCATATACGGGATTACGGAGAAAGACGTTAACTCCTCGACCAGGGAGACCGGCAAAAACTACTATGGAGAATGAAATATATGTTAATGAGGAAAAATTGGAGGTTGTAGAAAATTTCGAATATCTTGGGTCATTGATTACCAACAACGGTGACACAATGAAAGAAGTTAAACGACGACTATCAGTTGCTCTCCAAAGACTAAAACAACTGAATAAATTATGTAGTAAGACAGATAGAACTACAAAAATTAGATTTTTAAGAGCATGCATCTTTCCCATTGCAACATACGCATGTGAGACACGGACACTTACTAAACTAGTTGAACAGCGCATAAACGCCTTTGAATATAAGTGTTATAGATGGATTCTAAGAATATCTTGCGTAAAGAAAAGAACAGATGCATCCATACTTCAAGAGCTGAATATTGAAGAAGATTGGCTATTAAAGACGAGAAAAACAAAGAAAATTAAAATATTTTGGTCACTTGACACGTCATGAAAGTTTGGAGAGAACAATAATGAAGGGGTATATGCAAGGGAAGAGAGGAATAAGAAGCCCAAAGAGAAGATGGGTGCAGGATGTGGCGGATGATCTCCAGATGGGTGCATCGGACGAGGGACATCTTGCTTGTGATCGATAAGTTTTCCAGAAGACTGTTATGGGAGTGAGGTTCTGCAAAGGACAGCGTACTGAATTAATGAGTGAATGAATAAGTATTCTCTAATAGAGGAACATACATGATAACTGAATTACATTGTGAGCGACAGCATAAACGTTGACATCATTAGACGGTGGAAGTTCGGTCCACCAGGTGGCTTCCCCTTGCCCTTGTTTAATAACTCTTCTTCTTCTTCTTCTTCTTCTTCTTCTTCTTCTTCTTCTTCTTCTTCTTCTTCTTCTTCTTCTTCTTCTTCTTCTTCTTCTTCTTCTTCTTCTTCTTCTGCGTTCATCCGTATTTTTTTTTCGGATGTGATTGTGCGTTGTGCCTGTTTACAGCAGAGCTGCGTTCTTGCGCCGTTAGGCCGACACATCCGACTTCTGCGGGCATTTGTTGACCGGGTTAACCGTCCCGGGTTTAATAACTCTAGACGAACACTGTGTGTGTTTGTGTACGTGCGTGTGTGTGTGTGTGTGTGTGCGTGTGTGTGTGTGTGCGAGCGTGTTTGTGTTGTGTGTGTATGTGTGTGCATGTATATGTGTGTGTGTGTGTGTGTGTGTGTGTGTGTGTGTGTGAAAGTTCTTTTGTGTGTATGTGCGCGGGTGTTTATGATGTAATTTTTTTTTAAAAGTCTCAGAGAGACTTGTTTACATGCAGGGCACAAGATCAAATAACAGAAGAAAACAAATGAAAATAAATACGAGAGAGAGAGAGAGAGAGAGAGAGAGAGAGAGAGAGAGAGAGAGAGACAGAGAGACAGAATAGAAAGAGTCAGAGACACAGAACAAGAGAGAGAGAGAGAGAGAGAGAGAGAGAGAGATAGAGAGAGAGAGAGAGAGAGAGAGAGAGAGAGAGAGAGAGAGAGAGAGAGAGAGAGAGAGAGAGAGGGGGGGGGGGGAGAGAGAGAGACAAGAATAAAAATATGTGATAATATGTGAGACCGAGAGAAAACAAGCAGCCACAAAAATATGGTAGCGGAGAAGAGAAAATATGCGGATACAATGGAACCTCGCTTAACGAACATAATTCGTTCCAGAATCTTACTCGTAACGCGAAACACTCGTTAAGAGAAACAGTTTTTCCCATACAAATTAATGTAAAATATGATAATGCGTTCCATGCTGAAAAAATACTCAAAATATTTTGTATAAAGTTTATTCAAATAAAATTATATATACATTGTTAAGGAGCGTGATTCATCTTCCTCTTCTATCGCGGAATGAACGAACCTGGAATGAGAATTCGATTTGTAGAAAATAAAAAAAAAAAAATTGAAATAATTAATTTACAATTTATAATATATACCTAATTCTTTTTTACTAGAAATCTGTCTAGAGAAATTTGTTTTTGCCGACGCTTCAGAATTTAGTGGAAATGCGACACAGCATTGGCATTAAATAAATTAGTAGCTCTCATAGCCACTGCCTGATTAGGGTGATAGTTCTCAATGTACGATGCAACAGTTTCCCATGGTTTCAGCATTTCTCTTATTGCGCCAGAAGATTGTTGGTTTGCTGTTACCTTCTCCTCCTCCTCGAACAAACTCTCCTCTACAACTTCTTACTGTGAAACACAATGTAATTCCATAACCTCCTCGGTGGTCAGCTCTTGGCTATGCTCTTCCACAAGCTCATCGATATCTTTGTTATCCACCTCCAGTCCCATGATCTTGGCCAAAGACACAATCTCGTTGACTACAGGCTCCACAGGTACTGTATCAAACCCCTCAAAGTCACATTCGACAACGCTCTCCGGCCCCAGCTTCTTCCAAGCAGGCGCACAATCCCGGACTTCCCCTCCCCTCGTCACTCATTATACGAAACGTCACTCGTTCAACGAATCATATTTTTACGATTTATATTGCTCGTTATGTGAATTACTCGTTATGAGAGGTGCTCGTTAAGCGAGGTTCCACTGTATAAGGTAACAAACAAAAAAAAAGAGAGAGAGAGAGAGAGAGAGAGAGAGAGAGAGAGAGAGAGAGAGAGAGAGAGAGAGAGATATTTCAACAAACACATTACCGCTGAATAGCCTCCCTTGGCCTGTTTGTGAACAGTTGTGTTGAACCGGAAGTCGTAACCCCTTGCTGGACAAGAAATGAACACGCTTTAATCTGTCTGTCTGTCTGTCTGTCTGTCTGTCTGTCTGTCTGTCTGTCTGTCTGACTGACTGTCTGTCTGTCTGTCTGTCTGTCGGTCGGTCGGTCGGACGGTCTGTCTGTCTGTCTGTCTGTCTGTCTGTCTGTCTGTCCGTCAACCCGCCTGTCTGTCACTATGTATATCCGTCCGTCCGCCTGTCTATCTGTGTGTGTGTCTGTCTGTTTGTCTGTCTGTCCTTCCGTCCTTTCGCCTGTCTGTCTGTCTGTCTGTCTGTCTGTCTGTCTGTCTGTCTGTCTGTCTGTCTGTCTGTCTGTCTGTCTGTCTGTCTGTCTGTGCATATGTTAACTTACCAATTTCCTTTGTATAGAAGCCTTCTTCCGCGTTATAAAAGCCGTAGAAAGAATCGAACCCACGGAATGTCGGAGTGCAGGCCCAGTTACAGAATCCTAGATGCCATCTTTACAAATAACAATATGGAAATGAGATTAATGCAATTCGAATCACGTTATCCACAAATGTATATCTTATTAATAGCTTGTGTCTTTGTTTCGTAGCTGACGTCCTTATTTCACTGCTAATGGCTGATCTCATGGCTGATGTCTTTATCTCATGCTTGATGTCCTTATTTCATTGTTTATCTCCTTATCTTAACGCTAACGTCCCGATCTCGTAATTACGTCATGAGCCCACTGCTAGCATTCTTATCCCATGGCTGACGTCCTTATCTCATGGTTTAAGTTCTTATCTCACTTGTAACGTCCTTATATCATAGTTTACTCCTTAGCTCACAGCTAACGTCATTATCTCATGACCAACGTCCTTATCTCTTGGCTGACATCTTTATCTCATAGATGATATCCTTATCACATGATTGATCTCATCATCTCATAGTTAACGTTCTTATCTCATGGTTGACGTCCTTAGCTCATGCTTGAAGTCCTTATCTCGTGGCTGACGTCCTTATCCCACAGATGCCGTTCTTAGCTCATAGCTGACGTCCTTATCTCATGGCTAACGTCTTTATCTCAAAGCTGACATCCTTATCTCACAGCTTATAGCCTTATCACAGAGCAGACGTCCTTATCACGTGGTTGAGGCTCTTACCTTATGGCTGACGTCTTTTTCTCGTGGCTCTTGTCCTGACCTCAAAGCTTTTATGTATACAACAACAAAGTTAGTTGCACATCCTTATAAGGCGTTGCAGTCAATCTCATAATTTTTAACTGTGATTACTTTGACATTTTACCTTCAGTAGTTTGCCATTGCTTTCTGAACGTTTGGTATTCATACCGTTGTATGAAAATCAAGGAAAGGCGGTCTGTTTCCAAATATCCCGCAGCTGTAATTCAAACACGGTACCCGGAGTTTCGAATTGCGTGCGTAACACCTTCGCCAGAGAACCGGATGGTGTATACAACCATTGTCTAATTTGCCCATTCAAACCTGCACAATTCCAGGAATCCGTCAGACACTCTCCTCCATCTTGTGGGTAATTCCAGTAATCCGTCAGACACACTCCTCCATCTTGTGGGTAATTCCAGGAATCCGTCAGACACTCTCCTTCATCTTGTGGGTAATTCCAGTAATCCGTCAGACACACTCCTCCATCTTGTGGGTAATTCCAGGAATCCGTCAGACACTCTCCTCCATCTTGTGGGTTATTCCAGGAATCCGTCAGACACTCTCCTCCATCTTGTGGGTAATTCCAGGAATCCGTCAGACACTCTCCTTCATCTTGTGGGTAATTCCAGGAATCCGTCAGACACTCTCCTCCATCTTGTGGGTAATTCCAGGAATCCGTCAGACACTCTCCTCCATCTTGTGGGTAATTCCTGGAAACCGTCAGACACTCTCCTCCATCTTGTGGGTAATTCCTGGAAACCGTCAGACACTCTTCTTCATCTTTTGGGTAATTTCAGGAATCCGTCAGACACTCTCCTCCATCTTGTGGGTAATTACTATTTAAACCCTGAAACCACTAACAATATATTGCACTACTTATTGCCTGATACAATTCGCGTGCAGCTCGTCGGGTACATACTGTAGATTTATGAAGTGAATAAATATACTTTAGCTAAAACACATACAAGACATAAAACACATAGTCACATGTATTGTTAGAATGTGGGGCATTTATTATTCATCACGGTAATGTGTCTGTATTGAATCATGTTTTGTTTCCTGTGGATTTTGATGCACCCATGATTCGTTTCCTGTGACAGCCAACTTGAGCATGCCATCTCCTTCTTCCTTCTTGGGTGTCTCCGTGGCAAAGTGGTCAAGCCGCCTGACTCAGGGCTCCGAAGGTTGTGGGTTCGGTTCCGGACCGCGCCCTTCGGTTCACGAGTGCATTTTTTTCGGAGACTCCTAAGGGTTGTCGCTGGAGCTAAGGAGTTCGTGCTTTGAGCGATGCTTTCCGCGCTATGAAAAGAGACTGAGCCAAATGGGATAAAACCCGGTGCAATGAAGTCGACCCTGTAGACTTTTCAGTGACTTCTTCTACGTATTGGGTGTTCAAAGAAAGGCTATTTCGGTTCAATGTATGTTCTTTCAGTCAGTTTTCCGGACACGCCACATCATACATTATGTTGTAGCGTAAAAATATAACCATCCTATTTCAATTACAACACTACACATCGTTCTCGCAGTTGATCTTATCGGAGTCTGTACAGAGCCATCAGGTCAGACTTCATCAACAATTTGTGAGCATCTTAAAGGAACTTATCCACCCAGTTGTGTACCGCTTTTTTGCAACAAACACTTGCTGCTATGACCAGCAACATTTCCTACGAATATCTCTGGCAGTAAGTCACGTCAGGTCTTTGTCAGATATGACTGAGCTACGGTATGACAGTAGACGGTACTACCTGCTTCTGTTAGCGCCGAATGTAGGGTGGCGCTTACCAAACCCGACACTCCACATTGTGCCAAATAGCTTCGTGCGGAGGAGCGCAATTGGGAGGGTACAAGTCTTATCCTTGTGCGAAGAAATGCAACCAATAGACTAAATGTAATGGCAGGGCAGACTAGGTCTGAAGCCTTGGTTGGCAACTAGTCTATGATCGAAGATCCGACAGGCAGACAATTGGCGCATTGCTTTGCTGATCCGGCAGCGTCTGCAGATTGTCTTATTCCAAACGTATTGATGTTACTTTTCCTCTGGAGTAAACTGGACAGGCCGAGAGAGGGATCAAGCTGCATGGGCAACACATGGACATGGACTAAATTCAGCCAAGGCTTTGTGTTATGGAGAGGTATATCTCCATTTTACAAACTATCGTCTGTCATGACGGCAAGGTGTCAGTCATATCATATTGCCCAAACGAAGAGCTTACAACAATACGCTTTTGTTAGGTGGTGTTATCTTCAATATGGCTGATATTTTCAATATCACATTATCTTGAAACTGTATCTGTACATGATCAAACGCATGCGGCGATTGCTGTCTGCCACTCACAGACATGAATTTAGATGGACATGTTACGTAATGACACCTTAATAGACCACCAACAGCCATTTCTCAGCTGCCTTATATCATTTTGCGACTTACTTATTGACTTACTCTCGTATATTCATCTGCTGATAAGAATGCTATTAACATATATATTGAGGACACTAACAAGCAGGATTAAAGGTAAACATACTTGCCAATGGCATGAGTCTTGTAGCCGTGCTGTTTGAGTACTTGTGGGAACAACGTTCTGTTAAGTGGCACGCAGACAGGTTGACGAGGCAGAATTACTACATGCTGGGAAATTAAATGACAAGTAATGGTACCTTCGTGATTCATAGACGGTATTAATGGAAGACAATGCTAGCATACAGAGATGCAATGAATACATGGATAGATCTGTTTGAAGGATGACATAGACTTAAAAGAAGAAAGCACCAGGGAAAGGTCATGTGTACTACACGAGATAGTCATTGATGTTATCAAGCATATAATAATGAAAACGAGATTAGGTATAGGTAAATATCACTATAGAAAAATTAGAAGTACTAGGAAAATATCACCTAAATAGCTTTATCTAAACTGCGGACTAATACTCTACAACATAAGTTACATACCTAGTTATGTGCTGACATCTGTGTGTATAGCGTTACCCGCGAGACCGGGGACAAGTAAATACCGAGAATTGCATACAAATAACCTTATACACTTTGTCACCAATCTTCTACTTAGAGTTATAATGAGAATCTCATTGAGGAACATAAAGATAGGAATTGGTAAAGAATGTAATGGATTTATAGAAAGGACAAGACCAAATAATGCAATGTACACATCCGAACACCAAAAGAGAACTGAATTAGACACATCACACAATATACTTGTATTTTATAGATGATACCAATGGGTTTGATCAAATGAAACACGATCCAAAGACCAACATGTTAGAGATTATCAAAATTAACCAAACGATTGCAGCATAATAAATCATGTTACTGACACAAACAGCAGCAATGAAAATGTGATATATGGTGGAAGATTATGAACATATAAAGCAAGGATAATTTTGAGACAGAATCTCTTCTCTCTCTCTCTCTCTCTCTCTCTCTCTCTCTCTCTCTCTCTCTCTCTCTCTCTCTTTCTGTGTAGTGGATTGATTGATTGATTGATTGGTTTAGGAACCGACATCACAGCATTCGGGACATTCCCATAAGCGCTCCGTCCCCATCCTCAGCAGCCAGCGAAGAGTTCCAACACTAATAGTTCCAGTAGCAATCTGATTATATGTCCGTCTCGCCTTTCCTCCGAGCGCCGAGCGTCGGCCAGATCCCCTCGTCACACCTCGTTGTCTCATTCTTACCAGACCATGGTGATCCTTCTGCTCCTCCGAGGTGTACACGTGCTCCCACAAGGCCGCAACCACGTCTGCCTTGTCATGCATCAATACTCCACCAAGTTTTGCCGAGCCAGCCAATCTGTCCGCCTGTTCATTCCCCAGCACACCGGCATGCCCGGGAGAAAAGATCCAGGCGATGCTTACTACACTACTTCTGTATAGTGGGAAAATGATATAGATCAGAGTTGAACTGTTGAATTGCTTTGAGTAAAACAAAACTGCATTGCAGCATTCGGCACATCCCCACATGCATTACGTCCGCGTCTTCAACAACTATCGAAGAATGTCATTACTACAGACAAAAAGTTGAAGTCTGACAATATGTCCGCCTGACCTTAAATCGGAATGCAGAGTATCAGCCGGATCCTCTGGCCACTACCTGTGACACTATTCTTTTCAGGCCATGATCACTCCGTTTGTCTCCACAATATACACATGATGCTACATGGCACTAACAACATCTGACTTATTGTGCGCTAAGACTCCACCCAAAGGTGTGAGCCCGTTACAATCACGTTATGTGCGTGCTGTTTGTCCTGCAGCATGCTCTGTGAGCCCGTTACAATCACGTTATGTGTGTGCTGTTTGTTCAGCAGCATGCTCTATGAGTCAGTTACAATCACGTTATGTGTGTTTTGTTTGTCCTGCAGCATGCTCTGTGAGTCCGTTACAATCACGTTATGTGTGTGTTTTATGTCCTGCAGCCAGCGAAATGTCGCAGTATCTCCCTCAACTTCCATTTTCAGACTTGATGCTGAGGTATCATATGCTAAGCTCTCCTGCACTAAATATCACCCATTAATCTTCAGCCAAGATAGGCCTATGCAGGTATTTATCTCTTATAAGTTTTCAGATTTATTTCTACTCATTTCTGCGTCTATTTTCTTTCTAATCAATTAACGGTTTCCGTGTATTTCTTGGAAGACTGATTCTTTGGTTTTTCCAGGCGTGTCCATGGGAATGGGAATCCCATGGGAAACATCCCATGGGATGGGACAGCACACATTTGTGTTTTCCATGGGACACATGGGACAGTAGCCATGTCATAGCAACTTGATCTACGTCAGAGCTACCCTTATTTTTTTTTTTTAAATCTTGTTAAAGCCTTTTATCCTTCTTTTTTTCTTTATATATTATTATAACTTCTTTATCTTGTGGGGGGGGGGGGGGGAGGGACACCGGATAAATTAATAAATGCACGCATGCGCGCTGCTAGTCAACCATTGTTGATGTTGTTGTTGATTGGCATCTTTGGCGATTTGTAAATATGAAGCTAATTTTAATCTGCTGTAATCGAAGTTGTTTTGTTGATGAATTGCGGTATTTTTATTTGGTTGCATATTGGGTACTATATTTATAGTCTATAAATATATAATAGTCCTAATTTGAAATAATTTGTGAAGGCAGTCACTTGAAGTCACAGTGTTACTGGGTGTAGGTTGTGTAAGCCTACGGTACCCCAAAATGGCCAACATAAACTATGTGTTCCAGGATCTTACTAAAAATATTGTTGCTAAGATGTTGAGTGAGGGAGGATGCCACTTGATTGATGTTCCAAAAGAACATGTAAAGTCTTCAATAGCTGATGTTAAAGCAGTTAAACTATCTGAAAGTATATTAGCACCAATTGCTTGCTGTACAAAGTGCAAACCGCTATACAGTTGGTATAAGTTGATGAGTGAAAAATGGGTTAATCAAAGTGGTTATGTAGTTGCAATACAGCATAGTGTGAAACTTGGTTCCGGTGGTTCTAATAACATCAAAAGATGTTTTGAAGCCAAGCAACTGGAGTAACAAAACCACCACCAAGACTGTCAAATGCGTGGTAAAACACAGTTTTTGAACTAATTACATCACATACAACAGTATCCATTTCGGCTGGATGTAACATCATATGTGATGCTGCTAACTTTGCTGCATGATCTACTCACGCTGCAAACAAGGTATATAATTACACTATATCACGGCAATCAGTGACTCGTTCTTTTTGGCGCAAAGAAAATTGGCCAAACTGCAGTTTCAAAATATGGTTCAAGATCCAGAGTATGCAATTGTGGGAATATTTGACTTTTGGTCTGCAAGACAAACATATCTTTTGCCATATGGGGGAATTATTGCATGTGGACTATATCAAAATTGGGAATGGATTACCTTTCCTCTGTCTCTTATAAACATTGATAGTAATCAATCCCATGCTGCACAATTTACGCACAGCTTTTTGCACGTGAATTTCTTGCCGAATCTACCACATTCTCCATTGTTTGTGTGTACTGATAATGCAGCAAGCATGAAGGCAGCATTTGATGGACGGTTTGAGACCGATACAGAAATGCACATCTGGTTGTACTGAGGACAGGTTATCAACATGCATAAATGATAGCTTTAGCAGAGGCTTGGAGGAGCGGGAGTGTACATAGAATACCCAAATACTACTAGGGACACAGCCAGAGTTCCAACAGGAAAGTACTGCCATAACTATGATGCTGAAATTGAGGCAATCAAGATAGCCACAGAGAAATTACGAAATACCAGCCATGGTACACAAACTGTGGTGATATTGACAGATGCAAAATCCGTACTAGAGGCGCTCCTGTTTGGGAAATTGCCAGTTCTAATGACACTATTTTCTGAACTTTGCAGTCAGCATAAGGTCACCATACAGTGGATACCATCCCACTGTGGAGTCCACGGAAACGGCAGAGCTGAGCAAAAGAAGAACAACCTGATGTGCCCATTACATACCACTAAAAAGAAAAGATGATCAAATCAGTCAGAAGGCCACCAAACCCTACTCAAGACCATTACCACGTTATGGACAGACCAGAACAGGTCATTCTTCTGCGCCTCAGAACAGGATACAATAGATTACGCAACCACATGTATACAAATTCAAGATTGGTGACTCAGCAATATGCACGTGTGGTGTGGCGTCGCAGACAGCAGAGCATATACTCCAGGATTTCCCCAAACTACAACATATCCAGGCGAACCTTCTGGCCTAGAGAGACAACAGTGGAAGATAAACTCTATGGACCGCTGAATGAACTAAATAAGATTCATACAAGAGACAACATTGCAGTTAGAAACATATTTCAGGAGAACGAAAGAAGAAGAAGAAGGCTTGATTTCTGATCTGGATCAGTCCATGGATCAACTTTCATTTATTGAAACATATTACAATACACGTCAGGTAAAGGCATCACAGCTTCCATTTTCCATAACAACAAAATCTGTAACACCTGAATGGCGATCATATTACCAAAGTTTCAATGCAAATTTAAAAATTACTCGCATTACTTTAATGAAGATGATGCAGAATTCTTAAACCACATTCCGAATATTGCTCAGATTAAAGGAATGTTGTACATACATGAACAATTCAAAACTTGTTTTTGACAAACTAGAAATTGATGGTGCTACATCTCATTTAATTTTGCTGTTATACTTCCTCCTAGACTATCAGATATTATTGATATTGACGAAGAAATTTCCAGCAGCATGGTGAAGAAATATTTTCAGAACTTTCAGAAAATTATTGGAGAAAAACTTTGGCCATATAGCGGCAGTTCTCTGGCAGTTACTGCAGCATTCCTTACTGGAGTTGACATTAAAGCCAAAATAGAAGACATCGTCAGGTCAGTTGTTACTAAGAAGAAAGAGAATGTGGAAACCAATAAATGGGCCAATTATTGGATCGCTTTTTCTAAGTCTGTTGTTCCAACTGTTATTTCATTCATCAAGGATTTAAATCTTTCTTCTGAATCATCTGCTGCATGTGAAGTAGCAGGAATTGTAGAACAAAAGCCGAAAAGTGATTTTGACTTATTTTTCTTTTTTATCCTCCACCAAACAAAGCTTTTATTTTTGGGGACCCCAGAAACAAATGCCCTGAGGATGAAGATACCATGTTTCAAAAATTACGGCAACCAGCAACCATTAAATTATTGACAAAATGAACATAGGTTTCCACTGCTGAAAGCAAGGTCGAAAATTGTTTTGGCCATACAAGTGTCCTCATCAGCAGCAGAGCGCATATTTAGTGCAGCTGGATTGTTGGTGAGTAAGTTACGAAACCGGATGTTACTAGCTCTCGTTATAAACTCTGTGTATATCAGATTTGCATGTAAGATGAAAATTGTGGAAATGGTTCAGGGATTACCTTGATGAAATGAATTATTAGAAACAGTCAATCAGCAGGAAATTGATAATGTTCCGAATGAGCAGAGTGGCTCACAAACAGAATGAGAGTGTCAGAATGACACTGATGGTCATATTTAGATGAAACTTTGTTTTAATAAAATACTCTTGAATATTAAAATGAATAAATGCTGTTCTTTTACATGTCTCTTTGTACACGTAGTCCTATTTAGTAGACACTATAAAATGAGATATAGTAGTGCAGCTTGTCATAACAGAGTCTTAACTCTGCACTACTTTATGTCATTTTATATTGTTTACACTTTCACAGCTTTACCGCAGTTCCACCAAATTTTATTCATATTTAGTAGACACTAACTCTAAACTTTCATAAATTTCATAATTTATTTGAACTGTATTCTATATTAATGTTATAATGGGAATCCCATGATGAGGTGGGACAGGCATGAATTGCCACGGGTTGGGATGGGATGGGACTGAAAAATGTTTCCCATGGACAAGCTTAGGTTTTTCTATCCGCCTATGGTATTCTTTGCATTTTTCCTCAGACACCAGACACCGACTATAATAAGATGTTTCTCAGCGTGTCTGCTAATTGTCCATGTTTCACATGCATACAAGAGAAGAGGTGTCATATAACATTTCAAACATTGTTTTTACACAGCTTCTTGCGGTAGAATATGGCATCCTTTAACTCTTTTCACTGGTTTATAGACATGTACATAAGAAATAATAATAGTATTAACAATAACCTGGTTAAAAAAGCACGCTAAGGCCGGATGTGTTGGCCTACGGGTTTCGGCCCCAGGGCGCATAACTTAGACACACCGCAATCACATCTGAAAAAACTCACCCGATGAACGCAAAGAAGAAGAAGTATTAACATTAACAATAATAATAACAACAACAATAGCACATCATTTTCACCTGCAAGCCAAACCGAAAGGGGTAGACTCCAGTCATAAATGCCGTCCTTGATCTGTAAATGTAAATGAAGGCGGTAGATGTTAGCAGACGATGTGATATAAGCGTATACACGTACTCGTACACAAGTATCACATCAGCAGTAATGTTGTGTTTAATATAGCGAGGTAACTGATTGTTAGATAACTGATAAGTTTAACTGTGTACAGATTTAAATAAACCCAGCCGGGTTTAATAGGATGTTACAATGTTTTTATTGCATGTTTTTTGCGGCAGAGTGAGATCAACTCTGGGCTGATGTTCCTGACAATTTAAAGTTTACGGTTTTCAACAGTTTGCCATTGATTTCTGAACAAGAAGTCAACTTTCAATCCCAACTTCATGGATTAGCCGAACCGTTCCACTGTATGACAATCAGTTTGAAATAGCCCGGTAAAACAGGTGACCATAGACCATGTAAAGGGGAGTGTAAATGATAGTCGTTTTTGACGCTGTTCGCCACAGAGACACATCGCTGGGACAAGTTGTTGACGCTGTTCGCCACAGAGACACATCGCTGGGCCAAGTTGTTGACGCTGTTCGCCACAGAGACACATCGCTGGGCTAAGTTGTTGACGCTGTTTTCCACAGAGACACATCGCTGGGCCAAGCTGTTGATGCTGTTCTCCATTGAGACACATCGCTGGGCCAAGTTGTTGATGCTTTTCTCCACAGAGACACATCGCTGGGCCAAGTTGTTGACGCTGTTCGCTACAGAGACACATCGCTGGGCCAAGTTGTTGATGCTGTTCGCCACAGAGACACATCGCTGAGACAAGTTGTTGATGCTGTTCGCCACAGAGACACATCGCTGGGCCAAGTTGTTGATGCTGTTCTCCACAGAGACACATCGCTGGGACAAGTTGTTGATGCTGTTCTCCACAGAGACACATCGCTGGGCCAAGTTGTTGATGCTGTTCTCCACAGAGACACATCGCTGAGACAAGTTGTTGATGCTGTTCTCCACAGAGACACATCGCTGGGCCAAGTTGTTTATGCTGTTCTCCACAGAGACACATTGCTGGGACAAGTTGTTTATGCTGTTCTCCACAGAGACACATCCCTGGGACAAGTTGTTTATTCTGTTCTCCACAGAGACACATCGCTGAGACAAGTTGTTTATGATGTTCTCCACAGAGACACATCGCTGGGACAAGTTGTTTATGCTGTTCTCCACAGAGACACATCGCTGGGACAAGTTGTTGACGCTGTTCGTCACAGAGACACATCGCTGGGCGAAGTTGTTGATGCTGTTCTCCACAGAGACACATCGCTGGGACAAGATGTTGACGTTGTTCTCCACAGAGACACATCGCTGGACGAAGTGCCTTTTGAAAGCGTGATACGTAGGGTATTTTGTATAAATTCAACATGTTGTTGTGCCACGAAGGACCGCTTGTGTGGCAAGGGCATTTTTGTTTTATTATAATCGATTTCAGGTGCCCTTTCATTGTCATTTCCACACTATAAGTACATCCCATAAGAGTGGACAACTTAGATAAATTAAGAGGGATTATTAGCTTTAGACTGCCACGTTTTATTATTTCTGTTAACTGACCTGGGAATAAGATGGTAAGTTCAAATACAAGCTAGTGTTCTCTGGATGCGAGTCCCTCCCCCCCCCCCCCCCCTCTCTCTCCCTCCAAACACACACCTGTTTTATAGTTTATCAATTAAAGGAATGAAATAAGCCCACCCACCGGCAGGTAGGTCCTTTGATGACACACATGACAACAAAACCTTGGGAGCATAGGGCAGTTCCCGGAGGTAGCATTTCTCTTGTCATTATCATCATCATGTGCCATGCCGGTAAGCGTGGGTGGTCATGTTTTGCCCTCTCACTCGATCACCAAAGTCGTGGATCAGCTCAGTGTTCTTGTCTCGACCATACAACGTTGCCATACCATCTAGGTATTTACTTCTCTGCCCTCTCCTTCCTTCGATCTTGCCAGTTGTCACCAAGTTCTCCAATTTATGTCTTCTCATAACGTGTCCGAAAATGTGACTGTCTACATCTAATTTCTATAATCAGTTTACGGTTTTCAATTGTTTCTTGTAGTACTTCTTTATTGGTTTTTCTGTTGGTCCATGGTATTCTTTGCATTCTCCTAAGCAACCACATTTCCACAAACAGCACATGTTTTTCAATTTGTCTGTTCATTGTCCACACCTCACATCCATAGAAAAGAACAATTTCTATGTAGCACCTCAACCCTCTTTTTCTCGTTTTTTTTTTTTTTTTTTTTTTTTTTTTTTTTTTTGCGTATCCTTTTACAGGACTTAGCTGTCAACAGCAGCATCTTTCAGCTGTCTGTTGATCTCTTGGCAAGATTACGCTCAGTAGTTTGCCATTGCTTTCTGAGCGGCCGGCTCAGTATCCGCAAGTCACGAGCGGGGGTCGAACCACCTCAGTTCTCGCTCCGCTGCGAGACTCTGCGTGATAAACGGGATTACAGAGAGAAAGTGTTGTAACCCCACAGCCAGAGAGACCGGCCTTTTTCTCGTTGCAAATGTCATATTGTTATTGGTCATTATGTTTTTCATCTTGCAAAAGGCTGCCTTCGTCATGGCAGTTCTTGGCATCTCCGATCATATGTTTTTAGTGTTCCGAGATAATTGTACCGATTCACTTATTTAAGAATCTTCCCATTTACTTGTATATTACTTTGTGCTATGTCCTTCTTCTTATTGACGACCATAATATTGTCTTCTTACATTTTAATGAGTGAGCTCCCTTGGGGCAAGATGGTGGGAACCTTTTCGTCCGTTAGGACGAACAGTTTTTTGTTGTTGTTTTTTTGTTCCGACAGGGGGATTTTTCTCAACGGTTTCAAGTGATAAAAGACTTCACACCGGGAGGTAAGATACCTAATCTGTCAGGGAATCTATCAAGAACAATGACAATCTCAAACAGAAGGTGTTGCAGCAGACACTTTCCACAGAACTATACATTATTGTATCTGCCACCCTCTACAACACAACAGGATCTGCTGTGTGATTACCCAAGCAGTGTCATGTTTTTGTCTCAGTACTACAGAGCTCAACGTATGAAGTAAACCAGATTACTGGTGCTCAAATATCTACTCGTGACAGTTATGTTTCCAACAGCAACACACCAAGATAGTAACAATGAATTGTTTGGATAAATGTGTAGGTGCATGTTACAAATTACAATGTCATTGTTAAAATGGCATCTGTAACCATGTGAATGGAAGCTGCCCTTCTGGTGTCCCACGTGAGCCGGTTTGCTTTGGTCCTGGATGTCAGTTTGTGAATGTCCTAATTTCTTGACAGATGAGAATGATACCATTTGTCATGATGGTTTACAGGATACCTCTCTTACAATGAGGCCGTCACACCCACACTTGACAATATGGTTTAGGCTGCATCTGAAACACTTATGTACGTTTGTGCACTTCATAGTATTCCGGGCTAATGCAGGAAACATCTGTTTTAATACTTCTGAATTCCTAGTGGATGCCAACACAGTAGCATCATACATGAACAATTTCACCATTAAATTAGATCTGGCAGCTGAAGTGTGTTCCATGTATGTCGTTGGAGGTAGATATTTAGCTTTGGAACAGTTTGCGGCGGCCATTGGATGAAAAATCGACACTGACGTAGCCATCTGCGCTTTCTTCACCAACACAGTGTTGTGTAGTTACTTTAGCTGTGTATTGTATTATTTACTATTTAATAAATTTATATATTGTGTGAAATTGATTGTGTTCCCCGTATAAATTTATCTAATGTATTTACCAGAAATGAGGCACTAGAACCTCTTTCCCCCGGGTAGATGGGGCCCATTAGCTATTATATTCGGAAATCTAGGAGATGGAAAACTCCAATTGTAAACTCCCAAGTTTAAGGTTGACCGATGTGCCGAGAACTGGTGAGCTGGTGGTGAACGTGGAATGTCTGGTATGCGGGAGGGGCGGCGCCAGGTGTATGGATCCTGAGGGACATCCCTTGCCCCTTCTCTAGCAGGCAGGCTCTACTAGGGTGACCGGTTAGTTCCTGCCTTCAAATCAAACCAACTATGGAAAATAAAAATAATTATCACAGAAGCAACGGAGTACGTGCTTTGTGCTCGATGCCTTTGTCAACAGCCAGCGGGGAGAAAATGAATCGTTCCTTGTCAGATAGATTGCAGCGGTGCTTTATGGGCTTAAGGTTGTACTGCGCATGGGTTCCTGGACTTCTGACCCCAGTACTATTACACTTGGGTTGCCACAGGAATTATGCCATGTCCCCAGTGCTGTTTAATGTCTACACCATCAAAATTGCAGCTGTTGAGACACCAGGTGTGACTAGAATCTTGACATTTGCAGATGATGTGTTGGTGTACAGACAGGGCAGAGATAGAGCCAGTTTGGCAGAAGACTTACAGGTGACAGTAAACAGGGTGGCGGAGTGGTGCAGGGACGCAGAGGCCGTTATAAACCCAGACAAGGCATCGATTTTAGCTACTTTAGTAACATTTTCTAAATTGCTTTTTAATTATATAAGCTGCATATTTGGATACCTCTTGAAAAAACAAATCCAATGATACCTTATTCAAGTCTGCGGGTCAATTCTAAGCTGAGATATTAATGTTTGTGGGTCAGTTTATCATGTAACATAGGCAAAGAAGGAAATTGTCTAAATCCCTTTTGGAAAAGTGTGACCAAAATGCATTAGCTAAAGGCAGATAACTGCTCTTGGTTTTTTTCTCGCTAAGGGGGATAACTCGTGTTGTTATTTTGAGGCCACCGTTAGAACGCAACATTCAATTGAAAACCTTAAACTCCCTCTTCCTCCTGCCTCTTCCTCCACTCCAACCCATCCTCCGCCTACTCCTTCTCATTCTTCCTCCTCCTCCTTCCTCCTGAAGCCATTTAAATAATATGGCACATTTTTGCAAATGCAAAAATATGCACCACGACTGTCATGTAATAAAAAAAAATGTGAATAATGTAATAATTCCTAAGATTTATGGTGACTTTCAACTGTTATAAAATGCCAAATCATGCACTTTAGAAAAAGTACATAACAAAACCATCAGTTATTTAGTCTGCATATTTTTTAGTTGCATGTCCTTCACTGGACGTAGCAGTCAACCGCTATCTGATGCTCAATCTCGCGCAGCTGTGTTTTGTACCTGGGTATACGGGATTATGAACAGAGACCTTAACCACTTCACCAGGGAGTTCGGCACACACACACACACACACACACACACACGCACGCACGCACGCACGCACGCACGCAGGCAGGCAGGCGGGCGGGCGGGCGGGCGGGCGGGCGGGCGGGCGGGCGGGCGGCGGACGGACGGACGGACGGACGGACGGACGGACGGACGGACGGACGGACAGACAGACAGACAGACAGACAGACAGACAGACAGACAGACAGACAGACAGACAGACAGACAGACAGACAGACAGACAGACACAAACACCCACGGATATATGCACATTCCACATCATGCTGCGATGACGTCAGTCTGCTTGCCCTGTCGTGATGAAAAGTTACCCCAAAATAAACGAGCCCGACAGTGTAGCGTGATGGAAAATTAAACAAAATTACTAAAATGGTTGTTAAATGCAAAACTGCATTCATTGGCCTTCATTTCGCTGTGAATTTTCCATAAGAATATTAAATAGTCATCGCTGGAGTATGACAAGAAAGCGCCCCCCCCCCCCAATTCCCCCCCCCCCCCCCCCATTGAAATATCACATCATAGAATGCGATCTACATCATTTTAGTTTGGCATGTACCCTCCGAATTTAATAGTACAAAATAACACAATTTATATAAAAATGGATGGTTGATGTAATAATACATCTAAGAACAAACACAGACATCTACATAAAACGTGATTTGTGGGTCTATTTCGTCTGAAAATGTCACTCTGTATTTCTGTGTCGGACGCGAATTTCAGAAACACGAGATGTGCATTGTATCTGCAGCAAAGAACCTCAATGGCTCGGAAAGCTGAAGAAGAAGACGAAGAAGGAGAAGGAGAAGAAGAAGGAGAAGAAGAAGAAGAAGAAGAAGAAGAAGAAGAAGAAGAAGAAGAAGAAGAAGAAGAAGAAGAAGAAGAAGAAGAAGAAGAAGAAGAAGAAGAAGAAGAATAGGAAGAAGAGATAAGCAAAACGTAAACCTGGGTTGGAGAAACTTTGTAATGTTATCGGTACTTTTTTACGCGATCTTGAAATAATCGGGGAATTTAACACAACGAGTACTCTATCCTTTAAATAGAGACACCAAAACAAAAAAACAAAAAAAAAAACGAAAATTAGCGAAAAAAATCTCCGGCAAAATACGGCAAATGGGAACGAAAGTACCTATGTATGGTACTCCCTAGATAACCGAATCGCCAACGCAGATGTCCCAGATATTATGTTGAATGGATGTTCTCTTATCATCTCTGATTCTCAAGTTGATAAACGACTGTACAGAATAACAAACAATCTTTATCCCTAAACCAGTATCGAACGTACACGTCCTATTGGCACGTGGTGTTGTCACGACGTTGACACGTGGTCGATCCTTAAGGACGATTTATGCCGGCTTTTGTAACTACATTCTTCTTCTGCTCGTGTCCAACAAGGGATATGACTAGTTCTTCCCTTCTTCTCCAGCCGGCACCATGGTCGTTTCTCAGCACTTAACTTTGCTGATGGTTAACTAATGTTCTGTACACGTTTCACCAACGCGCAACAGTACTAGGTATAACTCGAACAGTAGTGAACTCAAACAGTAGTCGACTCAAACGCCAGTTGTAGTTTTCGGTGTATATTATTCTACACAAACTAAATGCACAAATCAGGTATTCGACAATAATTATACATTACAAATATCTACACGTGCACTATCTAAAAGAGTGTCTCAGTGTTGGCCATAACTCATTGTCATACTGTGGTCCGCACTCCGCGAAACCATAACCTAGACTGCCGTGTCTGGACCCCCACTTCCTGTGACTTGGAAAGTGAGTCCCAACTTTCACGTTGTGTGAAAAGTACCCACTTTTCACGTTCCGGTGTTCACTTGCTGAACACGGCCATAAT
Organism: Cepaea hortensis; assembly: GCA_963921405.1. Classification (NCBI taxonomy): domain Eukaryota; kingdom Metazoa; phylum Mollusca; class Gastropoda; order Stylommatophora; family Helicidae; genus Cepaea; species Cepaea hortensis. Next base: position 54,872,413 of record OY992895.1, on the reverse strand, counting down.
CTCTAATCTCTAACCTGGGTTATGGCTTAACTATGCCATGACGTCATCAGTGTCATGACAGTAATGATGTGAGTATAGTAGATACTCACAGAGAGCACAGCGGCTGGGCGCAAGAGTCGTGTATTGATGTGAGCATTGTAGATACTCACAGAGAACACAGCGGCTGGTTGTAGGAGTGGTGTAATGATGTGAGTATAGTAGATACTCACAGAGAACACAGCGGCTGGTTGTAGGAGTGGTGTAATGATGTGAGCATTGTAGATACTCACAGAGAACACAGCGGCTGGTTGTAGGAGTGGTGTAATGATGTGAGTATAGTAGATACTCACGGAGAGCACAGCGGCTGGGTGTAGGAGTGGTTGAGCTTGATGCCGGTGGCTGCCAGGTGGTCAATGTTGGGACTTCTCACGTCTGGGTTGTGGTACCCGACATCGTTCCAACCTGCGGGTTGTAATGTGGTCAAATATGGTTATACATAAACATAGCCCAAGCCTGCCCACAAACTTTTCCATAAGAAAATAATGTACGCGTTTTCTCTCATTTCAATAATATGAATAGATTGCAGCATACGTTATTACACCAAACATTAATAACTTATAGCAAACGTGTGACGAAAAGCCTCGGCAATAACAGATTGTATCTCTCATTTCCCAAGAAAGGAATAAGAACCCAAAGAGCTAAAGACTACTGGTCATGAGACGTCCAGGTAACCATCCTAAGTGTGAATGCGAGGAGAAAAGACGGGAATCACGGTAGGGACGAAGAACGTATTTAAAAACCGGCATTGCCAACAAAGCTCAAACGTAAACACAGTTATAGCCTTCCAGGGAAGCCTTCTGGTGAGATATTACCATCTCATTTTGCCCATTCACTGCCAACCTATACGCCTGTTAATTCCCCTGGACACTCTCATGATCAGGGCAGAAAAAACATACTATTCTGATAATCTTTGACCTCTAAAGCGAGACAAGCCATTCCAAACGAAACATTCCTTTCTCCGCCTTACTAATAGTAAAAGCTATGTATGTATAGCTCGTGCGAAAATATGAGATATTTTAAACAAGGACATAGTGTACATACCTTACAACGGGCTCCATAAAGTTTAACATAAATCACAGAGTGAAAATCCCTCCCAAAAAAGAGACAATCCATAAACTATATAATAAAAGAATAAACAGACAGACAAACAGACAGACAGACAGACAAACAGACAAACAAACAAACAGACAGACAGACAGACAGACAGACAGACAGACAGACAGACAGATATGGAGGAGCAGATACCGATATCGTCTGCAACGATCCATAATAAATTAGTTGCGGAAAAGGCCAGGTGACTCTGGAGCACAAGGGCAACAATCCAGTGAAGCAAAAGTTGCATTGTCTCCTCCTGCCACGACTGAAAGTCTGCTCGCTGTGTGAGTTCTTATGTATCCATCCGCCTAAACTCTCCCCTGTTTTATCTCACCATCTGTTGGCCTGTCCGCCCCATATCTGATACCGATTGATCGCAGGTGTCGATTTTTTTAGTGCATATCATCCTATAGTTTGTATCCTGCCTTGAAACACAAGCCCCAGCTATGCCAACCATGCTGGCTTGCATAAAAACGGCCTCATCAGCATATGACTCAACTTGCTGCTTGTAATTGTTTCACATACGTTAGTATGTTACTTTATGGAGTGGAGTGTTGGAGTGTGCAGGAATGGAAGGGAAACATGTTCTACGAATGAAGTGACCAAGCTCCAAGAAAAATCCCCCTTAGTTACGTCGCACGACATGCATTGTAGGGTAGAGTGTTACTATTCGTTGATTGGCCCGATGGGACTAGGCATTTCAGAAAATGTTCTCACTGAACTTTTTGCTTAACTTAATGGCTTTTCCAAAGACTTAAATTGTTTATTAATCAAACTAAACTTGTCAGTAACCTTACATTGTTTATTCATCTAACTAAACTTGTCCACAAACGTACATTGTTTATTCATCTAACTAAACTTTTCCACAAACTTACATTGTTTATTCATCTAACTAAACTTGTCCACAAACTTGCATTGTTCATTCATCTAACTAAACTTGTCCACAACCTTACAATGTTTATTATCTAACTAAACTTTTCCAGAAACCGAAATAGTTTATTTCTCTAGCTAATCGTTTCGAAAAAACTTACATTGTTTAGTCATCTAACTAAACATATAACTCTGCCCTCCACCTTGTAGTCCACGCAGTGTGATTATTTCAGTCCACGGCCTTCTGTCAGATGTGTTGTCACTCATTTTTGACACTGATGTTCTTGTATTCTATGACTGCAAACTGTCCGACATCTTCTCGTATGGTATCTTCCTTCTTCCTCTCCTCCCCTCCATCTTTCTCGTTGTGGCAACACACTCCAACTTTCCTCTTCTCAAGACATTCCCCCACAAATATGGACTGACTTCTTCTGATGCCAGTAACAAGTTCTCTTTGGAAATAAAATTCTTTCAAGATGTCATCATTGCTCTTTCTATCCGTCCACGATGTTCACATCATTCTCCTGTAAAATCACATCTCCGCATCTTCCACATAAAGCCTCACCTGTCTGCTAATTATTCATAATTTGCGTCCATATATCAGGATTGGAAGATCTTAAGAACTCTTTCCTCACCTCGAGTGGCGAAAGACATGATGTGCAAGGCATCTGAAAAGAAAGTAATTTGCCATTGCTTTCCTTCTTGGTAGTAATCATACTGGACGGTGATCATAGCCATTATATCTGTAAAGAGATCCTCTGCCTGTAGTTGTAAAACGTGAGACTATAACCAACAACTGTATGTCTGTTTCTCCACAACTCCTTCCACCAGATGCTCCATGTTGCACTTTTCCCTCATCTGGGGCGAGGGCTAAATAGATATGTCATTAGAGAACCTTAGCTGTGTCTAATAGAACGGTAGGTGTGTCTTTAGACAGTGAAGAAATATAGTGAGTAGTTACAATGAAGTGATATAGTGAAGGGACACGGTAAAGAGATACAGATATATTTATCAATGGAAAGAAGTTATAGAATGTAAGTAACATCTTAGGATAGAATATTAACATTTATTAGGTGAAATAAACATTAGATGAAATTAAATATTAAAGAGGTTTTTAGATCAATAAAATATAAATTTGAAATATTTTGGGTATATAACACGACACAGTGGGAGACACGGTGAAGAGACACAGTGAAGAGACACAATGAAGCGATACAACGAAGTGTCATGAGTGAAGCTTCTTAGTGTATCATGTTATTGAGTGGGCTGAGTGTTATGTTTCGAATCTTCCACATCCATCATATATCATTCCAGAATCACAAAATAACACACTAATTATAAGTACTTAACAAGACGCCGTAAGTAGTAATATAGGTCAAGTACCCACATAAAATAATGATTAGGAATGAGGAAATGTTGGTGATTCGGGAAGATTAGATTATTCTAGCGGGTGAGGGTAAAAATCGCGGGAACGGTGAAAGTGAGTCGTGGCGGGTAGAAATATGGGTCATGGGGGAAAAAAAAGTGGCGTGTAAAGTCGTTGAGGATATATTTTGATGGTAAGAGTGGAAACGTGTGGTTGTAAAAGTCGGAGAGAAAGATGTGTAACGGGGGGCAGGATATATTATTTGGTGGTGTGACAAAAAGGGGGAAACGCGGGGGTGTGTGGGAGTTGAAATCTGTGAGCATAAAATAGAAAGGAATGTGTCGACTTGTTAGTGTCGGTATGCGTTTTGTGAGTCTGGGGCTCGAAGCAGTTGTAGAACAACAACTACTGGTGATGGGTCGAAGTAGTCCTGTCGGCATATGGAGGTGGTAGGTTTGAACCCCGGTCGGTCACTTAATGTTATGTTGTCTCATTTCTGTGATCGCCATGTGTTTATAGGACTATAGTGGAAATAGTATATGGGGTGGTCATAAATCGTAAACGTAATAGGTATTGATAAGAGGTGTGGTATTAGTTGTATGTAGAGGGTCGCATTCACTATCATCTGAAAAAGTAAAGATGGTCGTAGGAGTCTGGTGGGGTGGACTGGGATTAATAATATATTGAGGGGATTGTGACCTAATTCTGAGTGGGTGGGGTGCTGTGTGGAGGACTCCGACTTAGCATCAGTGGTGATGGTGGGGTTTTTGGTGTTTGTTGTCGGCGACGGTGTCTGCGGCCTCGTAGAACACGCCGCCGAAAGAAAGGAAGGACCCTCGTGATCATTGGTTGTCAATACAGTTCATACACATATGAGCCAGTTGTTTGGACTGGTACTCTAGGCAACCGCCACAATATTTCATGGTATTCGTCTCCAGTTCGAGGAGGGTACCCCCAATGCTGTCACGAGTGTTCATTGTCTATAACAGAAATATACACAAATGCATAAACGAAAAGACACATACATACAGACACAAACAAACACATCCAAGGTAATGCAGTGGTCAAGCAGTGGTCAAGCAGTGGTCAAGCGGGTCAAACGAGGAAATTTTCGCGGAAAGTAGGTGTAGTGACATGGTGATGATCAAAGGTGGTCGTGCAGTGGTCAAGCAGTGGTCAAGGGGGTCAAGTGAGGAAATTTTAGCGGAAAGTAGGTGTAGTGACACGGTGATGATCAAAGGTGGAAAATTAGTGTTCAAGTAGTGGTCAGGCAGTGGTCAAGTAGGGGTCAAGTGAGGAAATTTTAGGGGAAAATGGTTGTAATGGTATGGTAATGATCAAAGGATGGTAAATTAGTGGTGAAGTAGTGGACAAGTAGAGGTCAAGTGAGGAAAATTGTAGGGAAAAGTAGTTGTAATGATATGGTGATGATCAAAGGGTGGTCGTGCAATGGTAAAGCATTGGTAAAGCAGTGGTCAAATGAGGAAATTTTAGCGGAAAGTAGGTGAAGTGACATGGTGATGATCAAAGGGTGGTAAATTAGTGGTCAAGTAGTGGTCTAGCAATGGTCAAGCTTTGGTCAAGTGAGGAAATTTTAGAGAAAAGTGGTTGTAATGATATGGTTATGATCAAAGGGTGGTAAATTAGTTGTCAAGTAGTGGTCAAGTGAAGCAAATTTTAAGGCAAAGTAGTTGTAATGATATATCGATGATCAAAGAGTGGTCGAGCAATGGTCAAGCAGTGGTTAAGCAGTGGTCAAGTGGGTAAAGTGAGTAAATTTTAGCGGAAAGTAGGTGTAGTGACATGATGATGATCACAGGGTGGTAAATTAGTGGTCAAGTAGTGGTCAAGTTGTGGTCAAGTAGAGGTCAACTGGTCGAGTGACCTCTTAAATTATAGAGAATGATGTGCGTAAGATTATGGTAGTGGTTAAAGTGATCGATGACGTGGTCAAGCAGTGGTCAAGCAATGGTCAAGTGGTCGAGTGACCACGTAAAGTGTAGGGGAAAATACATGTAGTGCAACGCTGGTGGGTAAAGTGGGGAGGAATCAGTAGTATGATAATAGTACTAGCAATATTAGTTGTAGCGATAACAATATCAGCTGGTGCCTTGTTAGAGACACAACTCTCTTTTTTAGGGTGTGTAAAAATCACACAAACACAAAGATGGCCACACAATTACAAAGACATATACGCAAAGACACATACATACAGACAAAAACACAATAAAACAGAGAGACACATAAACACAAAGAAAAACACACACACACCCATCTACTACCATTACTACTGTTACAACAACAACTACACACAGACACATGAACACAAAGAACCAACCACTTGTACATACAGTTATCACATGTGCAGACAAGTACACACACACACATCTCCTACCATTACTACTATCACAACAGCTATACACAAATACACACAGACAGACATACTCACCCATACAGACTTGATACACAAAAAGACAGACACACGTACACATACAAACAAGAACAAAGACACACACACACACACACACACACACACACACACACACACTTGTACATACAGACATCGCGAGTGCAGACACCCATATCTTCTTCCTTTCCCACAAGAATATCACAAAATACACAAACCGCATACCTTTTTTGGTAACGGACACCGATGTCCGAGACAACCCCTAAGTCATCAGCGCCACACGCAAAAGTCATTAAGTGGGCGGTCGGTGGCATAAGTCATCGCTCACATGAAGGCGGACGGTGGCGTGAGAAAAATCTAGCGTTGTCTACAAAACTACCATGTCAGCAATGTAGTGTCGTGTGCAGAACCTGTGTGTAAAATAGACGGCGTCTCATGTGAGCTCTGTCGTTACACCAGATAATGTTCACGTGCTGACTTGGCTAACCTTCGCTACAGAGGTATTTGTGAAGCAGGGTGGTGTGAGACTCTTAGCCTTTTTCGTGTCGTCGGCATCTGATTGTTGATAAAACAGTGAACCATATATTGTTGTGTATACATCAGAACTGTTTGGGCATAAAAAAAAAGTGAAAGTGGTTTGTAAAAACCCAAACTATGGAACACAATTGCTCGACTTACTCATATACCAGCACGTTTATCGATATGGCCACCAAAGCTACCTTCATGTGTTCAGTGTGCGAAAAATCCTTCAGTTATAAGTATAACCTTAATCGCCACATTCGGACCATCCTCACTCATGAGGATCAAGCACTCTTATGTCATATCTGTGGACAACTTTTCAACAGAAAAGACAATCTACAAACTCACATACGACCGCATCGTCACCCGCCTATGGATACATCTACAACAGAAGCAATTACTACAACGGATACGATACTATCATCATCATTATCACCACACCAGACGAACACACCACACGTTTGTGTTCAGAATCGTCATAGTGTATTATCTATTCAAGTAGCAGACCGCTACCGATGTTCTTTGTGCGACAAAGAGTTCAGTTATAAGTGTAAATTTACCCGACAAATTCGGGTCATCCACGCTGTGAAAGACCAAGAATATCCCTGTCATTTATGTGATAAGATGTATAATACGAAGGATAACCTACAACACCAAAAACGAACACATAATCAACCGCCTATGGATACACCAGAAGCAATTGCTACAACAACAGAGACGACACCACCACCAAGCCCCACGACACCGCCAACTGAAAGCACCATAACTAACATTCAGACAGAGCCAAAAGAGAATATTCTCAAAACAGTGTAGTAATATCATTATCGCCCCACAAATATATCAAGTTATCTTATACATATTTCAGTCAAACTAATAAAAAGTAGGAAAATATGTCACCCACATCAACCAAAATGTTGATATAACTTATAAATGCCTCGACCAAACTTATAAAAAGTACGAACATTTGTTGCCTAAAGTAAGAAATGATTCGACCAAACTTATACAAAGTAGGAATATTTGTTGGGCAAAGTAAGAAATATGTCACCCAAACTACTAAAAAGGTTGGCTAAATTAAGAAAAAATACAGACAAACTAAGACATATGTACGGCAAGGTAAGAAAAATGTTTATAAAATTGAGATAAATGACGGTCAAACTAAGAAATATGTATGGCAAAGTATGAAAAAAGTTTACCAAACGGGGAAAATATTGACCAAGTAAAAAAATATATCAAGCAAACTTAAACATATCTCGGTCAAACTTATAAAAAAAAGTAGGAAGACACGTCAGCCAAACTAATGAAATGTTGGCCAAATACAGAAATATTTCGATCAAACTGACAAGAAGTAGGAAAGTTTGTAAGCCAAATGGGAAAAATATTGGTCAAGTAAAGAAATATTTCAACCAAACTTATAAATAATTCGTCCTAACTTATAAAAAAAACTACGAACATTTGTTAGCCAAATGGGTCATCCGCATATCAGCGTCTCTCATAGATCAATGACACATGTGGTTAAAAACACTTCAGATCTTTACCACCAACGTTTAACACAGCCAACTTCATAAACATTTCTTTTTGTCATTATATCATCATAAATTAATAGTTACATTCACAAGGTACACTGTTACGTTTTACTTTGAGATGGCAAGGAACCAACGAAGTCATATATCATATTATCACTGATATAATAAGTACACTCTTAATTTAAAAATAATAAATCGCAATTTTATTGCTCAAGATGTAAGCTTCATAGACATCATATATCTAACCTATACCGACATTAGCCTATATCTGTTTATTAAGTGAAGCGGACAGTAAACTTGCGATTTATTATTTTTAAATTGTAATAAAAATTTAATCACACCTTTTTCCATTTCTAACACTGGTTTGTATCTATGTCTCTTAAGAAAGAGTTTGTTGTGTTTGGTGTATAGTTAGGGTTAGAGGTTAGGTTAGGGTTAAGGTTAAATAATGTATAGTTAGGGTTAGGGTTAGTAAGAAAGAGTTTGTTGTGTTTGATGTATATAATGCTATATTTTCCTTAGGCTCTTTTATGCGCTCATCGTTAGTTACTATGGTTGTCCAAGGAATGAAACTCATTCGTCTCAGGAACCCAATCTCTGTTGTGTTTTTCAAGTTCTTCGTAGGGATGATGGTCTATGACCGTATTCGTTGTCTAGAATAGCGCCTAGTAGGTTAGTGGGACAGATGATTTATCTCCATTAGTGTGGAAAATCTGCCTAGTCAGCAGAAAATCGGTTGTTCTATAATCAAAGAGAATGTTAATGTTATTTGTTATGAACCGTTGAAAGTCTGTTAGAAGATGTGGTAGAGGTAGTCAAGAGCTCAATAAGCCAGACGTGTTTTTAAGAAAGGTCGACTTCATAACACCCACTGTTGGTTGTATGTAGACATCCCGCTATTGCAGTTGTGAAATGACAACGTGAGCTAGTTGTGGACAAAGTAAGAAATGTTATGTTAGCTAGATTTGAGAACACCTTTTGTGTTGTTGAAAGCTGAAACAATGGAAGGTTAGTGTAGCAGAAATTGTGGTGTACAATGTTGAAGACGTCAGCCTTGGGAAATGGTTCTTTGCTGGCGAATACTCAGGTGATATCAAAACTATCCCAGGTGGATCACAGATTGCATTAACATAAATGTTGTTATGTCTGCTTCATTAGACCTCATGCACAACGAAGGTTTGAAGTATTTAGTGGTGTGACGTGGAACAGATGTGAAGACATCTACGAAAGACAGATATATTTTATGATAGAAAGAAAGCAAGTGTGTAGAGAGATGCATGCGTAGTCTGTAAAAGGGCTTCTTTAGCCGGGTACGTTGGAATAGTAAGTCGAAGCTTTGGGTAGCGTAAATGGGGGAAGGTGGTGGTGTTGCTAATTATATAGTGTAAATGTCCTTTCAGATACAAGTTCAAGACACTTCTTGACATACCTATTGAAGATACATAAGAGGTCTCTAAGTGACTGATTTGGTGGTGTTGTAATACGGGGTTATATTTTAAAAAAAAGATGACCCTTGGAAATAATATCCTGTTTATGAAAACCCCTTTAATAGGGATACGTTTACTGTTCGTAGGGAAGACACCTTTGATGAAGATAGTGTGATGTGGGGAACTGGAGCTGGTAGTAGTAATATCTGTATGTGGTTCATTAAGAGTGTACTTATTATATCAGTGATAATATGTTATGTGACTTCGTTGTTTTCTTGCCATATCAAAGTAAAACTTAACAGTGTACCTTGTGAATGTAACTATTAATTTATGATGATATAATGACAAAAAAGAAATGATTATGATGTTGGCTGTGTTAAACGTTGGTGGTAAAGATCTCAAGTGTTTTTAACCACATGTGTCATTGATCTATAAAATACGCTGATATGCGGATGAACCATTTGGCTAACAAATGTTCCTAGTTTTTAATAAGTTAGGACGTATTATTTATAAGTTTGGTTGAAATATTTATTTAGTTGACCAATATTTTTCCCATTTGGCTTACAAACTTTCCTACTTCTTGTCACTTTGATCGAAATATTTCTGTATTTGGCCAACATTTCATTAGTTTGGCTGACGGGTTTTCCTACTTTTTTTTATTAGTTTGACCGAGATATGTACAAGTTTGCTTGATATATTTCTTTACTTGGTCAATATTTTCCCCGTTTGGTTAACTTTTTTCATACTTTGCCATACATATTTCTTAGTTTGACCGTCATTTATCTCAATTTTATAAACATTTTTCTTATCTTGCCGTACATATTTCTTAATTTGTCTGTACTTTTCTTAATTTAGCCAACCTTTTTCGTAGTTTGGGTGACATATTTCTTAATTTGCCCAACAAATGTTCCTACTTTGTATAAGTTTTGTCGAGATATTTCTTACTTTGGGCAACAAATGTTCGTTCTTTTTATCAGTCTGGTCGAGACATTTATAAGTTATATCAACATTTCGGTTGATGTGGGTGACATGTTTTCCTACTTTTTATTAGATTGACTGAAATATGTATAAGATTGCTTGATGTATTTCTTTACTTGGTCAGTCTTTTTCTCATTTGGTTAGCAATTTTCCTACTTTTCCTAAGTTTAGACTAGATATTTGTAAGTTTGGATGCGGTATTTCTTTGGTTGGCTAATATTTTCTTCCATTCGGCTAACACATTTTCCTCGTTGTTTTATATGTTTGGACGAGACATTTCGTATTTTGGTCAACATTTTCCCTATTTGGTTAACACAATCTTCTATCTTTCATAAGTTTGGACGAGCTATTTCTGTATTTGTTTTACATTTTTCGCATTTAGGTACCAATGTTTCCGACTTTTCATAAATTTGAATGCTGTATTTCGTTACTTGGACAATATTTTTTTCCAATGTGGCTAACAAATTTTCCTATTTGCCCAAGATTTTTTCCCATTTGGGTAACATTTGTTCCTATATTTCATAAGTGTGGGTGAGATATTTCTGTCTTTGGGCGATCGTTTTTCATACTTGGTTAACAAAGTTTCATATTTTTCATAAGTTGGTGGAGATATTTCTGTATTTCCCTTAAATTTTCCCCCGACTTTGTTCCTGTCTGTATCAAGTGTCTCTGTGCATGTCTGTTTGTGTCTCTGTTCAACCCTCTCCGACAAGAAAAAGACAAGAAGAGGACAACGTCATGAAAACAAACCACTAAAGAAAATCAACAAACAAACTTGGTTTCAATATTTTATCACCAAAATATGTTGGGGCGATAATGATATCACTACACTATTTTGAGAATATTCTCGTCTGGCTGTGTCTGAATGTTAGTTATGATGGTTTCAGTTGGCGGTGTCGTGGGGCTTAGTGGTGGTGTCGTCTCTGTTGTTGTAATAATTGCTTCTGGTGTATCCATAGGCGGTTGATGATGTGTTCGTCTGTGGCGTTGTAGGTTGTCCTTCGTATTATACAACTTATCACATAAATGACAGGTATAGTCTTGGTATTTCACAGCGTGGATGACCTGAATGTGTCGGTTAAGGTTACACTTATAACTGAAGTCTTTGTAGCACAAAGAACATCGGTAGCGGTCTGCTACTTGAATAGATATTACACTATGACGATTCTGAACACATACGTGTGGTGTGTTCGTCTGGTGTGGTGATAATGATGATGATAGTATCGTCGCCGTTGTAGTAATTGCTTCTTTTGTAGATGTATCCAAAGGCGGGTGACGTTGCGCTCGTATGTGAGTTTGTAGATTGTCTTTTATGTTGAAAAGTTGTCCACAGATATGACATAAGTGTGCTTGATCCTTATGAGTGTGAATGGTCCGAATTTGGCGATTAAGGTTATACTTATAACTGAAGGATTTGTCGCACACTGAACACATGAAGGTAGCTTTGGTGGCCATATCGATAAACGTGCTGGTATATGAGTAAGTCAAGCAATTGTGTTCCACAGTTTCGGTTTTTACAAACCTCTTTCACTTGTTTTTTTAAGCCCAAAACGTTCTGAAGTATACACAACAATATATGTTTCACTGTTTTATCAACAATCAGATGCCGACGACAAGAATAATTCTAAGCGACTCACACCACCCTGCTTCACAAATACCTCTGTAGCAAAGGTTAGAAAAGTCAGCACGTGAACATTATCTGGTGTAACGACAGAGCTCACAGGAGACGCCGTCTATTTTATACACTGGTTCTGCACACGACATTACATAGCTGACCTGGTAGTTTTGTAGACAACGCAAGGTTTTTTTTCAAACCACCGTCAGCCTTCATGTTAGCGATGACTCATGCTACTGACCACCCACTAAATGACTTTTGCATATGGCGCTGATGACTTAGGGGTTGTCTCGGATATCGGCGTTCGTTACCAAAAAGGGTATGATGTTTGTGTATTTTGTGATATTCTTGTGGGTAAGGAAGAGGATATGGGTATCTGCACTCGTGATGTCTGTATGTACAAGTGTGTGTGTGTGTGTGTGTGTGTGTGTGTGTGTGTGTGTGTGTGTGTGTGTGTGTCTTTGTTCTTGTTTGTATGTGTAGGTGTGTTTGTCTTTTTGTGTATCAAGTGTGCATGGGTGAGTGTGTCTGTCTGTGTGTACTTGTGTATAGCTGTTGTGATAGTAGTAATGTGTACATCTCTGCACATGTGAAGTATGCATGTACAAGTGGTTGGTTCTTTGTGTTCATGTGTCTGTGTTTAGTTGTTGTTGTAACACTAGTAATGGCAGGAGATGGGTGTGTGTGTCTTTGTGTTTATGTGTCTCTCTGTTTTATTGTGTTTTTTGTCTGTATGTATGTGTCTTTGCGTGTTTGTCTTTGTGATTGTGTGACCATCTTTGTGTTTGTGTGATTTTTACACACCCCAAAAAAAAGAGAATTGTGTCTCTTACAAGGCACCAGCTAATATTGTTATCGCTACAACTAATATTGCTAGTACTATTATCACTACTACTGATTACTCCTCACTTTACCCACCTTCGTTGCACTACACGTACTTTCGCCTACAATTTAAGTGGTCAGCCGACCATTTGCGATTGCTTGACCACTGCTTGACCACTGTTTGACCACGTCATCGATAACTTTAACCACTACCATGACTTACGCACATCGTCCTCTACAATTTAAGTGGTCACTCGACCTGTTGACCACTTCTTAACCACTACTTAAGCACTACTTGACCACTAATTTACCACCCTTTAATCATCACAATATCATTACAACCACTTTTCCCTAAAATTTCCTCACGTGACCACTGCTTCACCACTGCTAGACCACTACTTGACCACTAATTTACCATACTTTGATGATCACCATGTCACTACACCTACTTTCCGCTAAAATTTCTTCACTTGACCCCCTTGACCACTGCTTGACCACTGCACGATAACCCTTTGATCATCACCATGTCACTACTCCTACTTTCCGCTAAAATTTCCCCACTCGACCCACTTGACCACTGCTTGACCACTGCGACTGCTTAACCATTGCACGACCACCATTTGATCATCACCATATTATTACAACTACTTTTTTCTAAAATTTTCCTCACTTGACCACTGCTTGACCACTACTTGACCACTAATTTACCACCATTTGATCATCACCATATTATTATAAACACTTTTGCCTAACATTGCCTCATTTGACAATTGACCACTGCTTGACCACTGCTTGACATCTACTTGACCACTACTTGACCACTAATTTACCACCCTTTGATCACCACTATGTCACTACATCTACTTTCCGCTAAAATTTCCTCACTTGACCCCCTTTACCACTGCTTGACCCCTGCTTGACCACTGCACAACCACCCTTTGATCATCAACCTGTCACTACACCTACTTTCCGCTAAAATTTCCTCGTTAGACCCGCTTGACCACTACTTGACCACTGCTTGACCACTGCATTACCATGGATGTGTTTATTTGTGTCTGTGTGTATGTGTCTTTTTGTTTATGCATTTGTGTATATGTCTGTTATAGACAATGAACCCTCGTGACAGCATTGAGGGTACCCTCCTCGAACTGGAGACGAATACCATGAAATATTGTGGCGGCTGCCTAGAGTACCAGCCCAACCAACTGGCTCATATGTGTATGAACTGTATTGACAACCAATGATCACGAGGGTCCTTCCTTTCTTCCAGCGGCGTGTTCTCCGAGCCCGCAGACACCGTAGCCGACAACAAACACCAAAAACCCCACCATCACCACTGATGCTAAGTCGGAGTCCTCCAAACAGCACCCCACCCACTCAGAATTAGGTCACCATCCCCTCAATATATTATTAATCCCAGTCCACCCCACCAGACTCCTACGACCATCTTTACTTTTTCAGATGATAGTGAATGCGACCCTCTACATAACACTAATACCACACCTCTTATCATACCCATTACGTTTAAGATTTATGACCACCCCATATACTATTTCCACTATAGTCCTATAAACACATGGCGATCACAGAAAGGAGACAACATAACATTAAGTGACCGACCGGGGTTCAAACCTACCACCTCCATATGCCGACAGGACTACTTCGACCCATCACCAGTAGTTGTTGTTCTACCACTGCTTCGAGCCCCAGACTCACAAAACGCATACAGACACGAACAAGTCGACACATTTCTTTCTATTTTATGCTCACAGATTTCAACTCCCACACACCCCCGCGTTTCCCCCTTTTTTTCACACCCCCGTTACACATCTTTCTCTCGGACTTTTACAACCACACGTTTCCACTCTTACCATCAAAATACATTCTCAACGACTTTACCCGCCACTTTTTTTCCCCATGACCCATATTTCTATCCGCCACGACTCACTTTCACCGTTCCCACGATTTTTACCCTCACCCGCCAGATCATCTAATCTTCCCGAATCACCAACATTTCCTCATTCCTAATCTTCATCTTATGTGGATACTTGACCGACATTACTACTGCCGTACAGTGTCGCATTATCTATTCTGTCATTGAATTAACAATTAAATTCTCAAAAAAGTATCTTGTATATTTCTTTTAAATCAATCAATAAATCAGGTACCGTCTCCACAATGAAGGTTGGCTGAAATGAACCCCTCTCTCTCTCTCTGTCTCGTTAACACTGTCTTGTTGTCTCTTGATAAGTACTTATAATTAGTTTGTTATTTTGTGATTCTGGAATGATAGATGTGTGGATGGTTTGGGGAAGTATGTGCGGGTGGCGGGGTTGTGTGGGTAGGGGATCGTGTGGGTGGATTGGGGATGCAAGGGCGGGTTGGGAGAAGTGTATGGTGTGTGGGTTTGGGATATGTGTGCTGTGTGTTTGTGGGGGATGTGTGCATGGTGTGTGGGTGGGGGTATGTTTGTGGTGGTATGGGTGAGGATATATGTGTGGGTGGGGGATAGTGTGTGGAGTCGGGATGTGTGTGATGGGTGCGGGGAATGTGTGTATGGGTGGGGGATATGTGTGGGTGAGTAGGGGATGTGTGGTGGTTGGGGGAAGTATATGTGGGTGGTGGGGGTTTGTGGGTGGGAAATGTGTGCGTGGATGGGGAATGTGTGGGTGGGGGTGTTTGAGAGGCTTAGGGATGTGTAGGTGAGTGAGGGATGTGTATGTGTCGGGGTGGGATGCGTGAGTGGGTGGAGAATCTGTGTGGGTAGGGGTATTGTGATCGAGAGATGTTTGGTTTGGGGTGGGTGGGGGTGTGTGGGTGCGTAGTGGAGGATGTGTGTGTGAGTGAGTGTGTGTTGGTGGGTGGGTGGGGAATGTGTGTGTGTGGGTTGGGAGAGGTGTGCGGTGTGTTGGTTGGGGATATGTGTGTGGGTGGGGTATGTGTATGTGGGTGGGGGATTTTTGTGGTGTGTGGGTGGGGGTATGTGCGGTAGGTGGGTGAGGGTATATGTGTGGGTGTGGAAGGGGATATTGTGTGTATGTGGGTGGGGGATATGTGTGTGGTGTTTAGGTGGGGATGTGTGGTGGTATGTGGGTGTGGGATGTGTTGGTGAGGGATATGTGTGTGTTTGTGTGTGGTGCGTGGGTTGGAAATATTGCGTGGTAGGGAATGTGTGTGATGTGCGGGTTGGGGATGTGTGTGGTGGGGGATTGGGTTAGGGCATGTGTGGTTGGGTAGAGGATGTATGTGTCGGTGTCGGGTGTGTGTGAGTGGATTGGGGATGTATCAGTGGTTAGGGAGATGTGTGTGTGTGTGTGTGTGTGTAGGGAGATGTCAGTTGTGGGAATGTGTGTGTATGGTTTGGGGATGTGTAAATGGATGTGCGATGTGTGGGTTGGTGGGGGATATGTGTGCGTGGGATGGGAATATGTGGTCGATGGAGGTGTGGCTGGGGGATGGGTGGTTGGAGGTTTGGGTGAGGAGTGGATGTGAGGATTAGGATGTGTATGTGGGTGGGCGTGGGATGTGTGGGTTGGTGGGGGTGTTTGTGAGTGGCGAGCGTGTTTTGTTTGGGGGAACAGGTGCGGGCAGTGTGTGTGTGGGTGGGAGATGTGCGAGAGGGGGATGGGTCTGTTGGTAGGCTATATATGTGTCCCTGTGTGTGTGTGTGGGGGTAGGGGGTAGGTGGTGTGTGTGTGTGTGTGGGTGGGGTGATGTATGGGTAGGTGGGAGATGGGCCTCATAAGATGGTAATTTGCCTTGTTTATGTTTACAACATCCATTTCACAATGTTTATTTTTCTTCCTATGTAAATGTATAATGCTCTTGTTGAACGAAAGACTAGTGATTGGAAGGGCCGAATGTAAGACGGGCCTGCGTGCCCAATTTGTGACCCTTTTAAAATAAAGTTGATTTGATTTGATTTGTCTGTTGGTCTCTCAACTTGACTGTATATTCTGTCAGACTGATGTTCGTCCATTTCTTGATGTTATCTTCCCGCTTATATCGTTGACTACCTCTTGCTCGCTTGCCCTCAACCTTGAATTCCAGTATGGTTTTTATAAGAGTATAATGTCTTTTAATGTGACCTAAATATTTCACTTGCCTCTTTATTTCTTTCATCAACTCTCTCTTATCCATATCTTATAAATTTAAATAAAGCTATATCGCCACATTTATGCCAATAGAAAGATAGACATAATCGAAAAGGCAACAAATAGACTGATCGTGTTGAGATTACGTGAAATGAGATCACTTCGAATAATATACACGTGATTAAAACATGCTAGTTGCATGTCATATAAAAAATAGTTGATATTCTTTACAGAACGTCGCAGTCAACTTCAGAATTGTCTGGCTATTTGTGATTCCAGTTTATGTGCATTAGTTTGCTATTAATTTCGGAGCGAGCAGCTCTGATACCATTGTATGGAAATCAAAGCACGGCCGTCAGCTTTCAAATCTCCCGCAGCTGTGTTTCGAACGCCATATGCGGGATTACGAATAGCATTCATAAACTTTTCGCCACAATGCAAGTATGTCCTTTACAGGCAGTCGCAATAAACCCCAGCATTGAGTGATTGAGTTTTTATTTTTTAGTGAATTTTATCTTCAGTAGTTTGCCATTGCTTTACGAACAGGCAATGCACATACCATTGTGCATACAACACAAAGCAATCTTCTTCCAAATCCAGTGCGGCTGACTTCGAACCAGATATGTCAGGATTGGAAACCTGCGTTCACTACCACTAGGTCACATATTCCGACACTCAGACGATTACCGAATAACATACGCAAGTAGCAACGAACACAAACAATGGTAACATATTCACTCCCCAAATAGTAAAAACGTTTAACTGATTTTAACACATTTCTCAGGTCGTCTATTTTGATAGAGCTGGGATGAATATTGCTATACATAAATAAAATACAAATACATTCCCCAAAACTAGATACAAAGAAGATGATATGGACTGATTGTTTAATTAACGTGACCTGGTAATATAGCAGTCTGGCTACAGGGTATAACATAAGTCTTAGCATGCCGCAAGCCATTACAAGTGGTTTAGAGGGCTGGGCCATCTGTATTCAATGTATTTGTTAAAATCCCGTGACTATACAAACAATACTGCATTAATTAACACACACACATATATATATATATAGGGAGACGAAGCCTTGTTACAAACCTTTAAGAACAAAGTCTTAAGACGCATCTATGGGCCCATTAGGGATACATAAAGTGGAGAGTGGAAAAGAAGAAGCAACAAAGACATTTATGATCTGTTTAAGTACCCGCTAATCACTGGTATCATGAAGGCTAATAGACTGCAATGGCTGGGGCATATAGAAAGAATGGAAGGTAATAGGGAAACAAAACTCGCTTACACTCAGGACATAAATGACCGTAGTCCCCGAGGTAGACCAAGAAGACGGTGGAGAGACAATCAGCGACTTGCAAGAGAAGGTCAACCAGAGAGACGAATGGAGACGGCTTGTATCTGCAGCAAATAACCTCAATGGCTCGGAATGCTGAAGAAGAAGAATATATATATGCGGTTTGCTTGGCCGAATGGATAAGAGCGTTTGCCCTTAAACATCCGGTGTGATGATGCTGAGGTATCGGGATCAGCTGGTCTAAAATGTTGCCTTCTCGTCCTTGACATAGGAGCGTAAATTACAAATACCTCTGAAGTCGGTGTGGCGGAGATTGCGAGTGACACTTGGGAATAGGGAGAACTAATCAATCAATCAATCATGTGCCATGCCGGAAAGCGTGGGCGGTCATGATTCGCCATTTCACTCGATCACCATCTCTGTTAAAGGTAGCTGGGCCCCATCCTCTTCTTATATGTAAATAGATCAAGAATACGACTCTTGAAAGATTTACAGACTCGGATTTGGTTATTTGTCTAAGGGTGTGTGGTCCTCTTTTAATAGAAAAAGTAATCACTAGATTTGTCCCCTGTCCTTCCACCTGGTATTCAATGGTATAGCTCACGAACCCCCTTCTTCCATCTCAAGAAATTGTCTGAAAAGACTTTCTCAATAAGAATCAGGTGCAATATAACATGGATTTGGAACAGTTAAAGATGAAGAGTCTCCTGTTCTCTTTTAATGTTAGGTTACGAATTTATCTTATGTGAATGTGTATTTGTTAATTAAACATTAAACAAACACAAGTGAGCATGGAGACATGTTCTACACAACAAGATAGAGATTTTTCCCACAGAAACCAAACTAAACCAGACGCAAAATTAAGTCCAAAACTAATAGAAGAAGTGTGAATGCAGTGCGCTTGAGTTCAAAGCGAGTGCAAAACAAAATTTATTAGATTTATGTGTTTAATATTTACATTGGTAATAAGCTGAGGGAGAACAGAAACTAAAAACCGATAATTAATGCAGCTACAATACAGAGATGAACATGTAACAGGTTGTTCTATGCAATTCATGGCTGGCGATTTGATGTAAGGCCCGGGAAGTTGCGCTAACAATGGCATGAGTGCTGTTGTACAAGGGCTCTATTCCTGTACTCGTCGCTTGCTACGGTAGGGAAAAACTGGTCACCCCTTCCCCCATTCACTCAGGCATGCACAGTGTGACGGTCCTAGCACATCACTGAACCATAGCCGGCTCCTGCTTCGGGACTTGTTATTTCTATTTAACTCATACAGATGGCATTTTAACAATGGAGCACACTCTGGACAAGACAAGCGATTAACAATGCGGAGAGAACTATAGATAGTTTCAGCCACACAATGGCAACACGGACGGTAACATAACAAATAACAATGTGAAGAAACAAATAAGATAAACAACCAACACCACGTCAGTATACATATTATGCAGTTACATTTATTACGTTTATCTATTTTATGACAGAGCATTGATATAACAATTCAGTATCAAATGTACACAGCTTAGTAAGTGATGTAAGAAACTAATTGATGGCTGCATGGTGCCATTATTGGTGTGTGCTGGGATAGTTTAAATCATAGTTAAGAAAACAAACGCATCTTGCTCAGATAGTCGCCAGACGGTGTTCAGTTCATGATGATATATTTTGCCTCTTATAGATAACCCCTCCTTAACTTACCGGCAATTAGAACTAGATTTCGATGATATAACAAGTCGACAACATATATTAATATAACCTACTGGCAACATATTAAGATATAACCCAACAGCCACATTTCTTGATATAATCCATCAGCCGCAAATTCTTGATATAACCTGTCAGCCACATTTAAGGATATAAACCATACGCCACATTTCTTGACATAGATTATCAGCCGCATTTAATGATATAAACCATCAGCAAACTTTAAGGATGTCACCCTTCAGCCATAATTTTTGGGGGTATAATCCATCGTCAATATTGCTTGATATAACCCAACAGCCACAACTTGACTTTTTAACACTCAAACGTAACTGAACACTTAAACATTACAGAACACTGAAACATTATTAAATATTCAAACATCACTGAACATTCAAATATTACTGAACACTTAAACATTACTGAACATTCAAACATTACTGAACACTTAAACATTTCTGAATACTTTAACATTACTTAACATTAAAATATTATTGAAGACTTAAAATATTTCTGAACACTTAATATTTCTGAAGTCAAGTACATAGCTACGCTGTTACACATTTACAAACGCAGTAACATTTGTGAATAGGGAAACACTGTTGGGAAGTCGCCTGACATTGTGGCTAGACTGGTCATGAGTTCGAGTCCTCACGGAGAACAATTCTAACAACTGACCTGACCTTCTAGACCGACGAAGCATAATGTGGGTACCAGGAAATGTTTTTGGAAGCAAAGGTGGTCGGCGTGGCACAGACATCACCACCCACCGAGTGGTCTATAAACTCTCCAATAAGGATCCAGCAGCACATGTCCAATGATCTTCAGGCGGTAAAAAGGTCTTTTACTATTTTTGTACACGTTGTTGAACATTTAAACATCTCTGAACAGTTAGACACCTCTGAACAGTTAGACACCTCTGAACAGTTAGACACCTCTGAACAGTTAGACACCTCTGAACAGTTAGACACCTCTGTACAGTTAATCATTTCTGAACAGTTAGACACCTCTGAACAGTTAGACACCTCTGAACAGTTAGACACCTCTGAACAGTTAGACACCTCTGAACAGTTAAACATCGCTGAACAGTTAAACATCTCTGAACAGTTAAGCATCTCTGAACAGTTAAACATCTTTGAACGGTTAAACATCTCTGAACAGTTAAACATCTTTGAACGGTTAAACATCTCTGTACAGTTAAACATCTCTGAACAGTTATAAATCTCTGAACAGTTAAACATCTCTGAACAGTTAAACATCGCTGAACAATTAAACATCTTTGAACGGTGTAACAGGTTACGTGGAGGGTTCCAAATACCCCTATCACAATACTTCCCTATTATTCTTTAGCCCTGGCTGGGATAGGTCGATGTTTGCCAACCCTCCTCCGTTCCCCGGACTCACTGTCACTCTCTCTTTTGACCCCAGGACCTACTCATCCCACCGGCAGACTGAACGACCCACTGACCGACCCACTGACCCACCCATCGACCCATCAGTCGACCAACTGATCGACCCATCGACCCATCCATGTAGCCACCGACACAACCATCTACGAACCGCCCGACAGAAAGACACACCCAACGTACCCACCGACCTTCACTCCGTCCGACTGACCGACCCACCCACAGAACACCCACCGAACCTCCCACCCACAGAAATCGAGCTAACAATCGTCCCACTAACCGACCAACCCAGCCACCCATGCACCAACCGTCCCAACGACCCATCGATCGACCCACAAACCGAGCGACCGTTCTCCCAAAATAAAGACGAACAGGCTTATCCTGCATACTATCGACAGGCCCACCGGCCCACCCACAGGCTTTCCCACCCGCCGACGTTCCCACGCACCGACGTCAATCTAACTACCCATCCACCAGCCGACGTTGAATTAACGACCGACCCTCCCTCCAATCCAGCGACCCACTAACACTACGACATACCGACCGGCCGACCAGTCGACAGATAGATAGACCGACAGACCAAACGACAGACATATGGATAGACTGACCGATCGACAGATGGACAGACAGACCGTCCGACCGATCGAGCGATCGACCGACCGACCGACCGACCGATCGACAGATAGACAGACAGACTGACGGACGGACAGACAGACAGACAGGCAGACAGACAGACAGACAGACAGACAGACAGACAGATAGATAGATAGATAGATAGATAGATAGATAGATAGATAGATAGATAGATAGATAGATAGATAGATAGATAGAACGAACAGACTTTATTTTCAAAGGGTAACAAATTGGGCACGCAGGCCCGTCTTACATTCGGCCCTTCCAATCACTCATCTTTCTTTTCATCAACAGCGCATAGGAAAAAACATTGTCACATGAATTTTGTAAACATAAACAATGCATATTACAATGTTATGTGACACATCCACCACCCTCCCACACATCCCCCATTCACTCCAAATTCTCCACCCAACCACACACATAACCCACAAACACATACATGCCCCCACCCATCCACCACATCCCTACACCTACACACCTCCCCACCCACACACACCTCTCACCCACCACACATCCCATCCACCAACACCCCAAGCACACATACATTCCCCAACCCACACATCCCTCATCCACACACATCCACCCACCTACACACATCTCCCCACCCACTCACATATCCTCTACCCGTCCCATTACCCACCAACAATCACTCACCCACATATCCTCCTCCACCCACACACCTCCAACCACCCTGCCAAACACACATTCCTCAGCCACACATCCTCCACGCACACACACATATCCCCGTCAACTCACATATCCCGCACCAAACCACACACAAATTCCGAACCCACCCACATAATCTCCCATCTACCCCAGCCCACTCACAGATCCCGAGCCCACCCCTACAAACATCCCCCACCATCTCCTAACCTACACACACTCACCCACCCTCATATCCCCTACCCACCCACACATCAACTACCCACCCATCCCCCAACCAAACATCCCTTAACCACACACCCTTACTCATATACAATCACCCACCCACACATCCTCTATCCAACCACACATCCTCCACCCACCCATCCCCCAGCCACACATCCCTTAACCACACACCCCTACTCATATACACACGCATCCCCACCCACGCACAGTCTTTCCACCCATACACACATCCCTCACATACATCCCACACACCAACACATCCCCCATTCACAAACACACACCTCCCATCCACGTACAACCCACACACACATCCCCAACCATACACTCATCCCCTCACACATTCCTCGACACACGTACTTACCCCTCAACCACTAACACCGACACATCCCTCACCCACTCATCAACACATACATCTTCTATCTACCCACCCACACTCACACACCCCAACCACCCATCTAAACACACATCCCACACCCTAACACTATCCTTCACCCACCCGCACACCCAACCACACCCCCACCCATCCACACACACATCCTTTGTCCACTCCCAGCTCCCCTCCCACACAACACAACACCCACACACATCCAAAAGACACATCCCTCACTCACACACACATCTCCTCACACATCTCCTACCCATCCACACATCCCCAAACTACAATCACCCTCACTACCCACACATACATCCTCCATCCAGCTACACACATCCCCCACACACATTCACCCACCCATCTCTCACCCACACAAACACTCCCAACCCATCCACCCAAACATCCCACACCCATACAAATCCCTCATCCACCCACACATCCCCAAACCCACAACCACCCCCACCTGCAAACATCTCCCACCCACCACATATCCCCTCACCCACATCTCCCCACCCACACGTATATTCCCCACCCATCCCATAACTCACCATCCATAAGCCACCCACATATCCTCCTCCCAACTCACCCACAACCACCTAGCCAAACACACATCCCCACTTACACACACATCTCCCCGCCAACCCATATATCCCGCACATACCCAAACACAAATCCCCCACCCACACACGCAATCCCACATGTCACTTATTTTCCAGGGAGGAAAGTGGAATCAACAAGCACATCTTCAAACTTATTATCTTTTGAGATTATTGACTGACTTCTGTCTACACTCCTCCCTTCTGTCTTCTCTTCCATATATCTATTCCTTTCTCTCTCGCTATTATTCCCTCAAAACATACTCCGACAACAGTTTCTTTCAACGATTAATAAAATATTTATTAATAAAAACTATGTCTGGTGTATGTATGGACTGTGTAAGCGTAGTTGATAGTGTGTTCTATTGTTGATGCAAGAATGAACTCGTAATGTCTAGCAGCGGTATCACATCTTGCCCAATCATTCTGCCAAACCACCGGACAGCACATAAAACAGGACAGGTCTCACCCTGGATGTTCCGTATGCTTGAATCTGATGGTAAATCCGTTATTGAATGAAACAAATATGTTCACCACTGGATCACCGTAACGTAATAATATTCCAGTAAGTCTATGACTTCGCCCGAGTTTGTTTCATGAAATTAATTATCCATACCGAAAAAACCACATCACCACAGTTCTGCATATTGTATCTAATAAGTAGCAATGTTTTGACTTGTCTATTGTTTCTTAAATATGCTTACAAGACGTATGTAGTTTTATTTTGCTTTGCTTTCTGCAAACTTATCTTTCTTTTTCCATTATTACTTTGGTTATCTGGATCTTCTTTTATTTCTTTTCAAAGTTCCTTTAAAGGTATGTTTTATTTCGTATTAGACCCTGTCTAGGTTATTCCTTGGTTTATTGAGGTATTTGCTCTCCTCACAAATGAAATGTCTTGAGTTTTTCAACCAAGCTTTTCCAGTACACAAGAAGTATGTGTCTATCTTCTCTGATATATCCGGATGGTAATTGGAACCTGTGAGAAGTATAACATATCAAGTGATAGGCGTCTGCCACTTAATACTACTTATGCAAGTGTCCTTCTCTAGCCGTAATGACAAGGCTTTCGAAGTAAACACCACCATAAGACATATGAATTCACCAAAGTCTAAACTATTCACTAATAGAAAGCAATGGTAAACGCTATGCACACACATCTATTTTCCTATGCTAAAACTATTACTCTAAGTTTATAATACTTTATATATTCACTTATCCTCCCGGAATCGAAATTAATAATTAAGCACATCGGCACTAATATCCCATTGCCTTAAACAATACGGGACTATAATTTCTTTCCCACACCTGGAAGTAACAGATATCTCTGTCCAGTTTGGAACACACACTAATCAAGAAACTCCAATGTCTACTATTTATATTGGGCCTCCCGTTCTTCCGTGATTGTTTGATGTCCATACATCACAAAGCGGTAGAATCACGTAGTGACTATTTGCTCGTTTCTCCGTGGTTATGCTGTTTCCATGAGTTCCCCAGACGCGAATACTTCAAAGCATCCTCACTCGTTGATCGTTTTCTCCGTTCAATTTTCCCAAACGCGATCTCCCCGGTTCCCGTGTCCGTACGATCCGATCGTCAGACAATGAACTCTGCGAACACCTGCATCCTAGTTTTATATTCGTAGGTCAATGATCTTTAATTTCTCCTCCTCTCAGAATGAAGTGCACAATTGTTAACCCTCCTCCTACATTGTATTTCGATATGTAAGTTATCAAGGAATCACTAAACTGCAGTTTTTCCGTGACACCACCCCGCCCACCCACACATCTTGAACCCACCCACACACATCACGAATCCACCCACACACACATCCCCCATCCCCCAACCTACTATTAAGATCGAACTCCCACACTTTACACGCACATACAGTGACGATTGTCGTGAGCATTGTCGCAAAATTGTAAAGAAAATGGAGGAAAATTGTACATATACATTTTGTAACTTAAAAATTAGTGATGCAATTCAACTCTCTCTCTCTCTCTCTCTCTCTCTCTCTCTCTCTCTCTCTCTCTCTCTCTCTCTCTCTCTCTCTCTCTCTCTCTTTCTCTATCTCTTTTCTCTCTCTCTCTTTTCTCTCTCTCTCTCTCTCTCTCTCTCACTCACTAACGCTCTCGCTCACATTACAGTAATGTTATATTATACATGATAAAATCAAGTGTCATACATACAAAATGATAATGTGAAAGATGAAAATACGCAAAAAATATAGAATGGCATATTACAGGACACGCGCGCACTCAACTCTCTCTCTCTCTCTCTCTCTCTCTCTCTCTCTCTCTCTCTCTCTCTCTCTCCACCCTCTCTCTCTCCCTCTCTCTCTCTTTCTCTCTCTCTCTCTCTTACACAGGCACACACTCACTCATTAACTCTCTCTCTCTCTCTCTCTCTCTCTCTCTCTCTCTCTCTCACTCATACTCCCTAATTCTCTAACCCACTTTGCAGTGATGTAGATGTGTTCATGTTATAAATTATAACATCAATTGGCATTGAAATGGTAGTATGAACATGAGAATACACAAAATATATGGAATAGCATGTTACATCATTTGCGTGCGCTTATAGATAGATAGATAGATAGATAGATAGATAGATAGATAGATAGATAGATAGATAGATAGATAGATAGATAGATAGATAGATAGATAGATAGATAGATAGATAGACGGACGGACGGACGGACGGACGGACGGACGGATAGATAGATAGATAGATAGATAGATAGATAGATAGATAGATAGATAGATAGATAGATAGATAGATAGATAGATAGATAGATAGATAGATAGATAGACAGATAGAAGAACGAGAGAAGGAATTGTCGTTACCTTATATGTGGCAGCATATCTTCCGTTCTTCTAGCTTCTTGGTAATAATAGGTATCCTTATGAGGTTGTTGTTCAAATACCAGGCACCACAGCACCACTCCAAGACAGTAAGAATCCATCTGAAAATATACATGTTAAAAATGTGACTTACTACAACATTTGGGACCACCAAAACATATCTAACTACAACAGTTGGGGACAAACAAAACATGTCTAACTACAACAGTTGGGGACAAACAAAACATGTCTAACTACAACAGTTGGGGACAAACAAAACATGTCTATCTACAACAGTTGGGGACAAACAAAACATGTCTATCTACAACAGTTGGGGACTAACAAAACATGTCTAACTACAACAGTTGGGGACAAACAAAACATGTCTAACTACAACAGTTGGGACCAGACAAAACATGTCTAATTACAACAGTTGGGAACACAGAAAACATGTCTGTCTACAACAGTTGGGGACCAACAAAACATGTCTAACTACAACATTTGGGACAAACAACACATATCCAACTACAACAGCTGGGACCAAAGAACAGATTTCTATCTACACCACATGAGGCAAACCATATATCAGATTACATAATAAAGCATGTCACTGCTGATATATGTTAAGTAACGCGAGCTGTGCACTTTGACACGATCAGATCACGAGATGATCAGTTTCAAAATTCCCAGTCACCCAAGTCGACAGTTCGAAACCAGCAAAGGACAATTTGGGAGCAGACCAAATTGCGTTCATTTCGATGCTTTGAGGCATCGGTCGTTATGAAAGCAATGGCAAACTACTGAACTAACATTACCCAGTACATCGCAAACAGCCAATAAATTATGGGATTTATTGCACCGTCATGTAAAGGTCATGCCACAGACATTTAATATATGCTAAGATGTTTTTAAAAGTAAGTAACGAATATGTTTACCCTGCTTAAAGTGCATGTGGGCAATTATTGTTAGACCAGTAATTCAGATGAAATAATATAGTTGTTCACTATTGATATCCATTAAATCAAAGACAGGTACCTGGCCCTGTTCCACATCTTAACACATCATGTGGGCATTTGGTGCTAGGCCCATATTTGTAAACGCCAACGGGCACTGGGTGGGTGATGGACTGATACATATTAATAGAATTAAGTTTATAATTCTCTGCTCATATCCTGTGTGCGGATAACGACTATCATCATCTTTGACAGCCTTGGCAATGAAGGTTAGCGGTGGTGAATCTAAAGGAATGTCTATCGTGAATCTTGGTTGTACATACTGCAAGTCTGTAAAAAAAATCCCTTGTATACGTCTTACGGTTCATTAGACAAATTGGTTCCAGATCCTATTTTCAAAAGCCATTGAACGGGGAAACAAAACTCGCTTACACTCAGGAAATAAATGACCGTAGACCCCGAGGTAGACCAAGAAGGCGGTGGAGAGATAATACATGTACAGACCTACAAGCACTTGGAATCAACGACTGGCAAGAGAAGGTCCACCAGAGAGACGAATGGAGACGGATTGTATTTGCAGCAAAGAACCTCAATGGCTCGGAACGCTGAAGAAGAAGAAGATTGAACGTTTGTTGAGTAATGTGGTCAACCGCCTTTACTTCCCAATACATTTCCTGTTACCCGTTGTAAGCTCCGTAGACCTAGAAGGCCAGGTCGTCGTTTCACAAATCAGCCCAGATGCAGATGACCTATGACCAATGACCATAGAGCCGGGCAAGCAAATGTCTATCCACTACGTTACCGCAGCCAAGATTCTGCTAGCCTTTCATCATCATCAAGTGCCTTAACGAATGGCGGGGGCGATAATGCTTATCTACAAAATTCGATCTCCGACGGCATGGATCAATTCATCTGTTGGTTGTCTTCCCTGCAATGACGCAAGACTGCCAAGAATTGTCTCTCACGTTCTTCCTCTATCTTTCCACAAATCTGTCCGGTTGTCACGAAAGTGTCTGTCTTCTCATAATGTTGTCACAAAATTATGACTGCTTTTTTGTGATGTTTCTAAGCTGTATTTTTGACTTAGCATTCTTCAAAATGTCAGATTCATCATCTAGGCTGGCCAATGAACTTTCAGCATCTTTTATAAAACCAAATCTCCAAGGCTTCTAAGGATTTTCCCCACGTAATTATCAATTAAGAATTGATAATGAAGTAGGACAATACCAACCTATTAAGAGAGGTGTTAGGCAGGGATGTGTAATGTCTCCAGATCTTTTTTCCTTATACAGTGAAAATATTTTCAGAAATGTAGAAGACCTAAATGGAATCAGCATTGGAGGACGAAACATAAATAACATTAGATATGCAGATGATACAGTATTGATTGCAGACAATGCACAGGATCTGCAACAATTAGTAGACGCTGTGGTTGTACACAGTGAGCAGCTGGGGTTGGAATTAAATTGTAGGAAGACACAGGTTATGGTCGTCACTAGGAAGAACGAAGTACCACAATGTAATATACAAGTAAATGGGAATATTCTTCAACAAGTGAATCGGTTCAATTATCTCGGAACAGTAATAACATCTGATGGCAGATGCCTTGAAGAGATTAGAACAAGAATCGCCATTGCGAAAGTAGCCTTTAGCAAGATGAAAAACATTCTGACCAATAAATTGATGTCAATTGAAACGAGAAAAAGAGTGTTGAGGGGATACATAGAGCCTGTTCTTTTGTATGGATGTGAAACTTGGACAATGTGCAGTCAAGCTGAAAAACATCTGATGGCTGCAGAAATGTGGTTTCTGAGGAAAATGCAAAGAATACCATGGACAGATAGAAAAACCAATGACCAAGTACTACAAGAGACAAATGAAAATCGTAGATTGATTAGAGAAATTAGACGTAGACAGTCAAAATTTTTTGGACATGTTATGAGAAGAAATGGACTGGAGAACTTGGTGACAGCTGGCAAGATCGAGGGGAACAGACCAAGAGGAAGACCGAGAGGAAAATACCTGAATGGCTTGGCCACATGGCATGGACGAGACAGGAACACTGAGCTGATCCACGACTCTGGTGATCGAGTGAAATGGCGAATCATGACCGCCCACGCTTTCCGGCATGGCACATGATTGATTGATTGAATTATCAATTGCCAGGATTCGCAGCCGTATGTTAAAACTGATTCTGTTTAACAAACAATAATTATTTGTGTAACTTTCAATGAAAAAGACGTTTGCATAAAATTTTCTTCATTTGATAGAATGTAGTTTTTTTCATGTTTTTTTTTTTTTTTGTAAATCTCTGTGATGCATCTTCCAGCTGATATTGTCTTTCCATTTGTATCCTTGATGCCATAGCTCTTTTTTCCTTAACGTAGTCCTCCATTATAGGTTTCAGTAGCTTGCTATGTGGCCTAACGGGCGCGTTGGTGTAATGGCTATGAAGCTATACTGACAGTGGCATTAGCCATGTCGGACAAGATTTAATACTGGCTCTCGCTGTTCTTACGGGAAGGAAAGACTGAACACTGACACTGGACATACGAGCAATAGGTTCCTGCTAGGGGACAATTGTTACAAATTTCCGCATGTCGTTTGATGTGCATGAGTACTTTGTCTTCCCCTTTGATTGTGTCCTTCACCAGCGCGCTTTGTTAAGCTGAGTGGTTCTGGAGTGAGTAAGTATGTCAACGTTCCTTTCCCAAGCCTTGGTGTGCACTGGGCCTACAGAGCTAGACCCAAATTTGTATAGACCAACATTTGGCACTTGGTCTGTGACGTGGTCAGTATCACATACTCATCAAATACTTCCCAAGAAATGTCTTGATACCCATTTTAGGCTGAATGAACCCAGGTCATTTTAAAAAATCCGAATCCACCCTGCTACTGATCGAACCCCTGACACCCTGGCCGGCAGGCGAGAGTCAAGCCACCAACCTGCTGGCACCCCATTTGGTTCTAGAACTTCTCAGTTTGTAATCCACCCTTCATCCAGGATGTTATCAGACTAAGCGTCTCTTCGCGTGCTTTCTTATCAACATGCAGCGTGTCTGATGGAGCAATCTACAGCTCTGGCAGGATGCTAGTTTCAGGTCAATATGGAACGACCCACCTTTTTATGTGACGACCCAAACCTCGCATGCTGGCGGCAGTGTCAGTCACGGAACTTATATAATTAAATCACACCAAAAGAAATGTGTCTTATCTGTTACTAACATAGACGAGTTATCTTACTACAGTAAGCAGAGGTAAAACCCCATGAGATTTTATCTCTGTGTTAGCTCGCTTTGATCTCAAGCGTAGTCTATACACGCGTTACTGCTTCTAGTACACTGGGTTGATTTTTGCGAATGGACTATCTTTCCCTACTACCAGTGTCCCTCACCATCAGGCGAACCCATTCCGACTTCAGAGGTACTTGTAATCTACGCTCCCAAGTCAAGTTCGAGAAGTCAACATTTTTGTCCAGCTGACCAATATAGGGGTTGAACCCGTTACCTCGGCATCAGCACACCGTATGTTTAAGAAAGAGCCCTCTTATCCATTTCGCCAAGCTGACCTCGATGTTTTGGCATATGTTACTAGTCCCAAATTCTGAGACCAGTGGGCACTTGAATCGGAGTCCTTTATTTTCCAGGACACCTTCTGGTAATATTTTTGGTCACTTCGATCTGGGAGCTCAGGTCATTAGAAAAATAAAACTCACTCCTTGTGGAGGATTCGAACACATAATTACCGGGGCAGCTGAAGGTTCAATTACTTACCTGTGTATACCAGCATACTGAGTTGTTAACAGTTCATGCATCCCCAGATATCAGCTAGAAATATGTAGACATGCAACAAATGTACATAGTTTGGATGAGTAGGTAGTGACATTGAGGATTTTTGGCACTTAACATTGATGTATACAAAGCATCATGGATCACAGAAACAAACCATAAGAGAATTGCGAGATTGTTTCAGCAGTGAAAGGGCTAGGAGATAATTACATGGAAAAATCTCAACAGCATATAAAGCGTTTGAAAGCATTGCGATACTGTTTCAGCAGTGAAAGGGCTAAGAGAAAATTACATGGTAAAACACAACCTCAAATTACAGGTAGACAGACTTGGAGAGTGTATCTGAACAGACTTTGCAAACGACAATCTTATAAGACTAACATCAAATAGAAACACAAAGTATGAGATATTACGCAATCGGGGGCGGGGCAGGGGAATGCCTCCGTGGCGAAGTTGTTACATCGCCTGCCTGGAAGGTCGGAAGTTCGATTCCGGACCACGTCGTTCGGTTCACCACTGCAATTTTCTTGGAGCTCCTGGGAGTCGTCGCTGAAGCTACGGAGTTGGTGCTTTGTGCGTCGCTTTCGGCAGGCCACCAAACGAAAGGGACCGAGCCTAAGTTATGAAACCCGGTGCAATAAAGTCGGTCCTCTTGGCTTTTAAACCGTTGTACACAAGAAGGTATTACACAATATCTATAACAGTGTTGTACCACTTGCGTGTTAAGGCGGACCTAAAGGGAAACAAAGAGAGTATCTCACTGTAATCTACCATGAAGTCGACAGTGCGATTAAGAAGGGTTGGTCATCTCACTGTAATCTACCATGAAGTCGACAGTGCGATTAAGGAGGGTTGGTCGTGAGACTGCGTTTCTCATTTTGTAGAAACACTGCTGATGCAAAATGCAACCAGTCATGACCAAGTCCAAAGATGATAAAGAAAAGGGAACACGCAAGCAAAGCGAGAGGAAAGGACGCTCTTCTATATGTTTCCAACTTGAATGTTTCATGTAGAAATTTAATTGTTAATTTTTTGTACAATTTTATTGTTGAAATTTTATTTTGTTTCTTCAATTATAGTGATTTATTACATATGATACGTTTAATTTTCTGAAATACAACTGTTGTTTGCATAGGGGACATGCGAATATCTTATAAGTTTCGATAAACTTTGGTCAAACTTTTCACATTTGGTTAACAAAGTTTCCTAGTTTTTTTATGAGTTTTGTTTGAAATTTGGTAAAACTTGTCCAAAAATGTTCACCTTTGGTTAACACATTTTCTTACTTGACCAAGGTTTTTACCATTCGGTTAACAAAGTTTCCTACTTTTCATAAGTGTGGGTGAAATTTGGTCACACTTTTCACATCTGGACAACAAAATCTCCCACTTGTCATAAGTTTGGGTGAAAGTTGGCCAAACTTTTCAAGTTTGGTTAACAAATTCTTCCTATTTTTCATATATTTGACTGAGATTTTATATGTTTGGTTTGAAATTTGGTTAACCTTTTCACATTTAGTTAACACATTTACTTACTTGACCAAGATTTTTGCGCTTTGGTTAATAAAGTTTCCTATTTTTAATAAGTTCGAGTGAAGTGTGGTCAAACTTTTCACATCTGGTCAACAAAATCTCCCACTTTTCATAAGTTTGGGTGACAGTTGGCCAAACTTTTCACGTTTGGTTAACACATTTTCCTACTTTTCATTTGTTTGACTGAGATTTTTATATGTTTGATTTGAAATTCGGCTAACCTTTTCACATTTGGTTAACGAATTTTCCTACTTTTCATAAGAGCTTTTTATAAGTCTGGTTGAAATGTAGCTAAAATTTTCACCCTCGGGCTAACAAATTTTATTACTTGGCCAAGATTTTTACCATTTGGTTAACAAAGTTTCCTACTTTTTATGAACTTGTTTGAACTTTGGCTAACCTGTTCACTTTCGTTAACAAATTGTGCTACTTGTTGATGCTTGTGGGTGAACTTTGACCAAACTTTTCACCTTTGGTTACCAAATTGTCCTACTTTTCATAAGTTTGGAGGAAATTTGGCCAAAAT
Organism: Cepaea hortensis; assembly: GCA_963921405.1. NCBI lineage: Eukaryota > Metazoa > Mollusca > Gastropoda > Stylommatophora > Helicidae > Cepaea > Cepaea hortensis. Next base: position 54,839,110 of record OY992895.1, on the reverse strand, counting down.
TTTCACCTTTGATTAACAAATGTTCCTACTTTTCATAAGTTTGACTGCGCAATTTATAAGTTTGGATGAAATGTGACCAAAACTTTTCACATTTGGTTAACAAAGTTTCCTACTGTTCATGAGTTTGGGTGAGCTTTTTATAAGTCTGGTTGAAATGTAGCCAAATTTGTTTCCCATTTGGCTAACAAATTTTATTACTTGATTGAGATTTTTGCCTTTCATTCGCTCATCGCATGACAACTATATACACCGTAAACACTAAATATTCAACAACCAAACCGTAATTATAATATATATATACTTGTTTATTTTACAGTATTTCAGTGCATTTTACAGTGTTTCAGTACATTTTACAAGAATAATAAAAAACAAAATTCATAATGTCATTACACGAAACGGATGATGTACTATGAGCTGGTATACATAGTATCATCACAGCATTTTATTTTCACATACAGAGCTATACACATTGTATGTTGTTTCTGGGTTTCTTCACCCCATTGTCTGAGTAGGTTGGTTTTTCCAGCTGGTAGCCTGGTATGTATATGTCACTTGGTCTGTAGTCATAAGGCTGGTCTGCTGCTTGGTGGGCTGACATCTGAGTATTGTAGACAACAGGACCATCAATCGTCTGACTGTCGGGCACATCAAAAATCTGGCTATTGGGCTCTTCACATAGCTGGTTGCTGGGGTCATCACACATTTGACTGTAGCTGGGTTGATAACTGGTGGTATAGTATGCGTCTACTTGGTGGCTTCGTTTAGTACCCTGTTTGACTTGAGTACTGTCTTAAGTGTGTTGGACTTGATTGCTTCGGTTGGTGTCTTGTTGCACATCAAACAGCTGGCTATTGGGTTCATCACACATCTGGTTGCTGGGGTCATCACACATCTGACTGTAGCTGGGATGAAAACTGGCGGTATAGTATGCGTCTACTTGGTGGTTTCGGTTAGTTCCTTGTTTAACTTGAGCATTGACTTGAGTGTTTTGGACTTGATGGCTTCTGGTAGTGCGTTGTTTGACATGAGCACTGACTTGAATGTTTTGGTTACTGACTTGCTTGTCTCTGTTAGTACCTTGTTTGATTTCGTTACTGGCTTGGTTAACTTGGTTGAGTCTATCAAAGTCAGCTAGGATCTCAAGATGCATGGCGCTCATCTGTTCATATTCTTGTCGAGTAAGTGTCATACCCGTCTTAGTCGGGAATTTCTGGTCGGCTTCACTGTAAAATCTTCGGATGTGTAGCGTCTTCGTTCCTCTGTAGGATGAGACATACACGGCCTTATCACCACCGCCCACTGGTCTAATAGTCTCACCACTACGAGTCATGTAGACCCAGTTAGCAGGCACAGTCTTGATGTGTGTAGTCATCTTCTGTTCACAATGGTTGTAGTCTTACCAGCCTCGGGTTTATATACTAGTTATTTTAGCCACTCGTAAAACCGGTTTCAGCCAGTTTCTTAGGTCAAGCGGTTCAGATTTGGCTAACGTGGCTGTTCGTATGGCGCGACTAAGCGTTCTACTACCCGCTCCTTGACCTGATGTATGTTTGAGGTGGGTTTGAGAATGCGGGCCGTGGTCGTCACATGACCTCTAGCCATGATGAAATAGATAGCGTAGAGGTCGTCGTGTTACTTGCGTTGTAGTCACTGTGAGCTCCAGTCTGAGAAGTCAGAATAACAGTGCTATACATATACAGTCTCCTCACACCCACTGTAGTTTTCTTCATATTGAGGACTGGTCAGCTATTGAAGACATGAATGTAGTATATTACAACCATCTTGTTTTTATGTAGGTGTTTTAATACTCGTCCAGTAGTGTGGATTGATATTTTTAATTTTACTTACCAGTTACCCCATGGGCATTAGACTAGCTCGTCCTCTTTCACTGTTGTTCTTGACTTTTTATGTACTCCATAACTTTGAGACTGTGACTGGCCCCCAGGACTGGGGTCAGAATTTGGTCCAACGCTAGTATACGCCGTTCAAAATTCGCACGTTCTCTGGTTACATGGTGCCAGTTACCATTGCGATCTTCCATGCCAACGATATGAACTGTTAAGAAGTGAGGTTCAGTTGCAAAATTAACCTGTAGAGGAGGGGAAAAAATCACATTGAAACTTATAAGACTTCAGCACCTAGTAGTTCATAGTGAAATAAAGAGTCCCAGATAATAGAATGTACCATTAGACACCGGAACTAGCACACCTGTTCTTGGAAACTATGATCATGACCGTTACTATTTATACATACCTTACTCGTTGGGTGTTGTATTTCATCTGCTGCGATAGAGGAGCCATTTCGGAAACCAGCGGTAGGATAGTTTTTATTCCACAAAGCATTGATTTTCTTGAGAAACTCAGAGTCTGGTCCATGACTGGTATACAGAGGGTCAATATTTTCATCTGAAGAATAATCATGAAGCATATCAAGTGCTGTCTCAGACGGGTCTATGACTGTCTGACTACAAGAAGTAGGTTTCTTGCAGAACAACATGTCTAATGACAGAGCTGGGATGAAGTAACAAGAATCACCAGTCTTCAACACAGGTAATGTAGAAGTTGTGCTACTTTTGTCAAAACAGGCATGCTCTGGTGATCTTTGGCAGACATTATTTTGGAAACCAGTGTCTTTATTTCTCTGAGCGTGCACCGATACTATTCTTTGGGAATGAAGCTTTTGTTCTGTGTCACATGCATTGTGAGTGGAGTCAGGAATGTTTTTCGTTTGCAAGGGTTGTACTCCATGTTTTCGTGTTTCTCTTTGACGTTTCTTTTGCTTTTTGGAAGAAGGGTGTCCTCTCTTGAACATTTTATAGGTGTTGACACCACAGATGTCAGATGTAAAATGGTTTGTATGGTTGACTGGGGATGTAGTGAAAGTTTTATCAAAAAAGCCAACTTACCGGTAGCGAGTTGTAACATTGTGAGCTGGTTGCTGTTCACTGAGATCTGTACTTCTATTCAACCAATGGTGGTCGTCTTATACACGCTATTTGCTGACGTAGAATGACTCAACAGATTATTATGCACTGTCTGGTCATGTGACCGGATGCGATTCCATCTTTGATCGGTTTTAGTCACGTGTTTCGGGTGTATCCCATAAGACACGTGACTGGCTACAGCTCCATCTTTGATCGGTTTTAGCCCTGTGGTTGTACACTTACCCATGTAATCGAGTGCGACACCATCTTTATCGGTTTTAGTCTTGTGTTTCGATTGTATACCTTAGACACATGACAGGAAGCAGCGCCATATTTAATCGAGTGTGAGAATTACCCAAGTGTCTCGACTTTATCGTTATGCTGTCAGTACACTCTGAGTCACCGTCCAGTTTTCCCCAAAGACATGTCTGAACACGTTCACGTACGTTCACTCCACCGACATAGCCGTGTGATGAATCACCCAGTTGATCATCCTCAAATGATGCCGATGATGATGATGAGCTGACGATGATGACGCGTTTTTGTTGGTGGTGGTGGGTGATGACGGTGATGGTAATCCTGCTGACAGACACAGAAGATCATGGTTGCCGGTCGTTCAGAAAGACAACGGCAACCTTTCCCAAGAAGCATGAATGCTGGGGCTGACTGCCTCGTCCTGTAAATGCAACGCATTACAACTTGACTGCGGTATGTAATAGCTAGACACATCTATAGTACGAGGTATATCTTTGGTTGTGAAGTAACACGCCAAATCATGGTGGTAGACGAACAACCAAACAATGCTGGGGCTGACTGCGACGTCTTGTAGATGCATTGCATTACACCTTGACCACGCTATGTACTAGATAGACACATAACTATAGTACGAGGCGTAGAATTGGTCGTGAGATAACACGGCAAATCATGGTGGCACACGACCATCCAAACAATGTTGGGGTTGACTGCGACGTCCTGTAATAGATAACACACACACACACACGGATGCACACGCACACACGGATGTCATGATGGCACACGCGAAACCAATCAATGTTGGGCTGTCTGCAACGTCCTGTAAATGCATTGCATAAACAATGTTGGGGCTGACTGCGCCGTCCTGTAGTAGATAGACAACTAGTTGTTGATACACCCTCTTCACCCGCACATGACCTGGCTGGTGTTAATTCAAAATGACAATTGCAAACTTGTCCAGCACACATGAAAGTCCATAGAATGTTGAGGTTGACTGCGGTGTCCTGTAATTGAACACACACACACACACACACACACACACTCGGCAGTACACCCCTCACGCACACACGTCTACATGCGCGCACACTTACACACACACGGATATCATGATGGCACACGTGCAACTGTAGCAGTATGTGTATATGGGGTGGGCAAAACTACAGCACGCTTAAGCATCAGGGTGGAATGGGAAGAAGGATGCTCAAGTCGTGACGTAGTTTGTTGTTAGGAACCAGTCAACATCTGGGCCTGGAAGAGAGAAGACGCCATGTTGTATGAAGGCTGTAGAAGTTGTCATCAAGATGAAATAAATCTCTATTTATACTAAAACAAAGAACTCGTTAGTCCTATTTATCTGTACGCTGTTATAAAGGACTTAATTGGTGCCCATGACACAGGATACGAACTTGGAGTGTCGTCGCGGAATCACAATATGCTGTCCAGGTCGAACATCGAACTAAAGTCAAAGTTTTGAAGATCTCGTTCTGCTTACATCAAATACCCAGAGACAGAATTACGGCACGATTCTATACTTATGTTGAACGAAAAAAGCGAAGTTGAAAAATGGCCACTAAGTCGTCTGTGAGAATTACAGCAGCCAAAAGCCCGGCTAGGGGTGGTTGTCTGTGATTATTTTTCAGAGTTCTCGTTGCTATCAAGAATCCTAGATGTATAGGCAGTCGTTGTCACCTGAGTTATGAAAGCCGGCTTCCCAGGGTGAGTTGCTGTACAGTGGTGATCATCTCGCCGAGCTGAAGAGAGAGAAAGTCCAGTACGTTTTTTCTGGATCGTTTGAAATAAGAGGCTCAGGAAAAAGAAACCTTCAAGGCAAGTCGAATCAAGTAGAAACATTTTACTAACAGAGCAGTTGTCTACTTCTCGTTAAGATAGATTGCCTGGAGAGAACTAAAAGCCGCAGAATCCTGACCTTGAGACTTTTTGAGGAATAAGAAGAAATGGAAAGCTCATTAACAGCAGCGATACCGCTAAAGAACTCTCGGAAGTGGGAGAGGCAGATCGGGCTGCCGACCTACTGAAATTGTCGCTTTCCTGAATTGCACCGATTCTCAAGACGTCGCTTGATGTGCCCTATCCGGGGTGAAAAGAAGCTAGAAGTCTGGTAGGGGCTCAACCAGGGGCTGAAGTTACTGAGACGTTGGAAGAAGAACTCCCTAACTACCTGAAGTGCGTGATCGATTGAAGGAGCATTTCAACTGGCACAGACTCCTGGCGTTTGAATTCTACCTGATATCGAACATAGAAGAATCCGTCTTTCTTGGATCGGGAGCAAATTAGGGATCCCGTATCCACAGTCATCAGGAGACACAGAAGATGAAGGTGAACCAGAGATCGACGACCGAAACTGGCAAGTGAATATATTAGATTCTGCCATAATAAATAGAGAAGAGTTTGAGAGTTTACCATCGGATCAAGAGTCTGAACCTAGAGCAGAAGACCCACATTTAGCACAATTTAATATGAAAGAAGAACAAGAATTAGATCCAAAAGTCTTACAAATAAAACAGAAATTAAAAGAAACGGAGGAGAATAAATATAAGAAGAATTATTTAGTTTTGCAAGACGACGAACAGTTATATTATATGAGTGAAAGGAACGAACAGCTAAGGAAATATATTCCAAAACATTTGGAAAATGAAGTTTTAAAAGCATATCATGATGAGAATGGTCATCTCGGTCGTGATAAGTTGGTAAAAGCACTTAAAAGTAAATATTATTGGCCGAACTTATTTAAATCTGCTTGTAAATATGTAGATACGTGTGAAAGATGCAGATTAAGGAATATGAAAATAATTAAGTGTCCCTTACAAGATACAGATATTCCTCAGTTTCCTATGCAAAAAATTAGTTTAGATATATCGGGTCCTCACCCTAGAACATTGTCAGGAAACGTGTATTTAATTCATATAGTAGACATCTACAGTCTTTGGCCAGAAGTTTATGCAATCCCAGATAAGAGCGCAGATACTGTCATTAATATTTTTTTAACAAGAGTTAGTACCAAGATTTAGTTGCCCACAAAGTATACTTACGGATAATGGTAGGGAATTTGTAAATAAAAAATTCGAAAAGTTATTAAAAGATTTGAATATAAAACATATAAAGACCTCATACTATAGACCTTCTTCAAACGCTAAGAACGAACGACAACATAGGACATTATACGATATTATAGCAAAGATAGTCGATGAACATGAAAAAGATTGGGATTTGTTCCTGGGACCAGCGCTTAGCGCTATACGCACAAATCAAAATGAGAGCACAGGGTTTTCACCATTCTATTTAATACACGGGAGAGAACCAGTACTACCTATAGATAATCTGTTAAAACCAAGACGGAAATATATGGGGGAAGACTTTCAAGAGACTATCATACAGGAAATGCATAAAGCACACGTAAGACTAAAGAATAATATAATTAAAGCTAGAGAAAGACAGAAAAAGTACAAAAACGTGAATACAAAATTACAGGAGTTTAAAGTAGGTGATAGAGTTTATTATAAGAAGCATAGAAGGAACTCTAAGTTTGATGCTCGTTGGGTTCCAGGTTATTACGTTTTGGAAAAGCTAGGAAAAGTATCGTATAGTATCAAGAACCAGGTCACGGGACATGTGGCAAGGGCACACGTGGAACACTTAAGAAGAGGTGAGGATGAGAGGGAAAATAATAATTATAATAATAATTATTATTCAGACACTGGATATTTAGATGAACAAGTCGTCAGAGGAGCTACAATAACCCCAGGTTTTAGAAAAGCTCCAGCACAAAATCAGTTAATAACAACTCCAGTTTACGATGATACTCAAGAACAGACAATACCGAAAACGGTAGAAGAAGAAAATGTGAATGAGAATCATTATGATAGTATAAAGTCTATGGAAGAGGAAACAGGTGCTCCATTTAAGAATACTAGACAAGCAACGAAAAGAAGAATAGATAAACAAAGAGAAAGAGAAGTAAAAAGACCGAGAAGAATTAGAGATTATTCAACAAGCGGTGAAGATATGCCTCTACTAGAAAGGTCCTTAAGAAATAATGATAGACAAATTAGATGGGATATTGAAAGGAAGAGATTAGCGGCTGCTAGCGAGAGACATACAGGTGAAGAAGAGGAAATGGATGAAAAGTCAGAATCAAATAGTAGTATGGAAGAAACTAATAAGTTATACGAAGAAGAAGATATTGATGTGGAGATAGCACTTATTCAAAGAAACTTGGAGTTATTGAAGAACTGGAAACGTAAGAAGTAAATGATTAGAATATACTGCAGATGGCAAGATATAAATTTCATGGTGTAAAAAGGAAAGAGATACTTGATGAAGTATATGAAACGGTGGAAATGGAAAAGGCTTCTATGGATACTTTTCATAAATGGTCTTGAGGAGTAGTTAAGCATTGAGATAACTAATATAGATGTAGGTTCGAGTGAGGCATATATTTTTTCCTCTCTGTGATGGAATTGCTGGTTGATTTTATGTTTCAACTTCTTGAGTTTTCGTAGATAGTTAAGTAGTTAATGGTACAGCAGGTAGATGTACTCTATAGTAAATAGACAAGTTTTATTGGTGCTATAAATACCGCGGTTAACGGTAATGATTAAGAAGTTGTAGTGATGTTTGGTACAAATCCAAGGCAAACAATTGGTGTGCCGAGCCACAGGTTAATTAGTAGATAGATGACGGCTGGTACATTGAGATGACAATAGAATAATCGCCACATTAGTAATAGATAAAATGAGTTGACCTGTAGTTTACAGTGCTTGCTTAAGATGATATTCCAGATATTATGATGTGTTAGGGGTTAAGCTGGAAAAAGATAGAAAATTGTGAGGGGGAGAGAATCAGTGATAGTACAGTCATTGTTGATTAGTGATTTTTTTTGGGTAGAGAGAACAGATATTGTTCTAAGTCAAGAATTTGGTCTGTATATATATATACTTGGCAGTGAGTTGTTTTGTTTTCTCGGTTATAAAAAAATAATGGAATGACTTGTGTGAATAGATATGTGTTACATTGGTTCGTATAAGAAGCCAATGTTGCTGGGTCACTTTACGTAGTTAATTCTAAGTGAATTATATTATTTTTTTTTTTGAACACCTTCTCTTTAGCGAGAAGACAGTTGTTTTTATTGAGTCTGAGTTTTAATGCCTCATATATAATATGTTTTTTTGCTTGGTTTGGTCCTGTAAAATGATTGTTATTATTGTAGAATAGGATTGTGGTGTTCTTAGACTTTTGCGTACAAACTATTGGTCCGTAAAAGAGACCAGTAGTGATAGGTAATAATAGAATATTTTATTATGATTTGATAAGATGCATGTTATATTATTTTAAAATGTGTTTTTCTTTGAATGAGTTGATATCTTTAGTTAATATGAGGGGAAACATAAATTTGTGTAAAAAAAACTATTTGGGGGGTATGATGTCCTGTTTTGATTTTATTTCGCTTAACTCATAATTTAAATAAGTTGTTTTGTGTATTAGGTTACTTTGTTAGCAAATATGTTACAAATTTAATTAAGTAAGTTTAATTTCCAAATAGTTATGGTGTTGGCTAAAACAGAGAAAATACATAGGGCTTTATTTAAGACCCTTCGTTCAGAAAAGAGTTAATAAAACTACTAAGGGGCTAATAGAGAGACACATACATGCTCTTTGTGAATATTATGTGGCTGTGATAATAGGCATGAAAAGGTTTTTTTGGATATAAAGTATTAGAAACGAAGGTCGTGGATAAATATGTGTAAAAATAGGAACTGCATTATATGAAGATATAAGGTTGGGTATATGACTGTGAATAGCAGCATATAAGCTGGGGTATATATATATATAGGTGGACAAGGAAGCAGATCATGGGATGTAAGGGGGTAAGATATAGGAGCTGTGAAAAATCAGCGTTAATTAAATTAAAAATGTTCATGGAATATGAACGTTGGTTCGTGGTCAAAGATGAGATAACGGAAATATAAATTGTGGATGGCAATATAAGTGTTGAACATATAAATGTTGAGAAAACTTATATCAACTTGATTTATAGGGAACAAAGATGTATTTCATAAGATGTATTTTAAAAAAATTGTTTACAAGATTTTTTTTGTTGGCAAGAGAGGTAAATGTGATTGTGTTGACTATCCATTCCTTTATGTAAATGTGATTGTGTTGACTATTCGTTCTTTATACTTTTCACTGGGTGCGCACCCCTTCTTTACTTTTTCTAACTACGTTGTTTTCTGTGTTGTGAAAGAGTGAGGAATTTCATAATGTCAAGTGTATGATAACGGTTATACGAGCTGTTCTTATGATATATATTTTGTACAGGAACACTTTTGAAGAGCCAAAAGCGAACGAGAAATGTATAGTGGTTTACTATATGGCAATAGATTGTTTTACTTAAAGTAAAGTTGGTTTGGGATGGTTAGAGGAGTTGTGGGAGGTAAGGAAATAGGGGGAATAGAGTAAGGGGATTGGGAGTAAAGACTTTTTAAAGGAAAAAGTCTTTCGAAAACATAGGAAGGTGTAGCAGTATGTGTATATGGGGTGGGCAAAACTACAGCACGCTTGAGCATCAGGGTGGAATGGGAAGAAGGATGCTCAAGTCGTGACGTAGTTTGTTGTTAGGAACCAGTCAACATCTGGGCCTGGAAGAGAGAAGACGCCATGTTGTATGAAGGCTGTAGAAGTTGTCATCAAGATGAAATAAATCTCTATTTATACTAAAACAAAGAACTCGTTAGTCCTATTTATCTGTACGCTGTTATACAACCAAACAATGTTGGGGTTGACTGCGACGTCCTGTAAATGATAACACACACACACACACATGCATGTGACATGACTGGCGTTCATTCAAAATGACAATTGCAAACTTGCCCAGCACACATGAAACTCCATAGAATGTTGAGGTTGACTGCGACGTCCTGTAATTGATAGCACACACGCACGCGCGCACGCACACAGACAAACGCACACACGGCTGTCATGATGGTACAAGGGCAACCAAACAATGTTGGGGCTGTCTGCAACGTTGTTTAAATGCATTGCATAAACAATGTTGGGGCTGACTGCGACGTCCTGTAATAGATAGACATCTAGCTGGTGATACACCCTCTTCACACGCACATGACCTGGCTGGTGTTCATTCAAAATGACAATTGCAAACTTGCCCAGCACACATGAAGCTCTATAGAATGTTGAGGTTGACTGCGACGTCCTGTAATTGATAGCACACCCGCGCGCGCGCACATATACTCGGGAGTACACCCACGCACGCACACATACACCTACATGCGCGCACACACACACATGTCTGTCCTGATGGTACAAGGGCAACCAGACAATATTGGGGATGACTGCGACGTCCTGTAATTGATAGCGCACACACACATGCCTGTGACATGACTACTGTTCGTTCAATAAGACAGCAGTAATCTTACCCACGAAACACAACACTCCATAGAATGGTGGGACTGACTGCGATGTCCTGTAATTGCTAGCACACCCACGCACGCACACACGCATGTACATACACACACGGACACCTATCCCGCGTGACCAAGTCATCAAGGCAAGTATATATAACTTACCCACTGGAACAAGCTAATATTCCCTTCAGTCCCGGTTGTACCACGTCTTCTGATCTCTATCTGCGATAAGCATTAAAGGCCGTTGACGTTAATTGAAAATTCCCTAGGCGTTCTGGTTGACTGGTATCAGATAATCTCGTACGACTGTCGCTGGCCATTGTATTTCGCGCGGGGTGTGATGGATCAGCGTGTGATCTTTGCCTGTGCGAGCAGGTACGTGGTCATTCAAGTAGATGTTAGTATGTAAAATGGGAAACAATTATGGGTGAGTCAAGAGCCACGAATAGTCTCCCTTGGCATACGTTATAATTAAGGGGTATAACTGCGGGGTTTAATAATATTACATATTTTTATAATGATCTTATCACGTTATCGTTGTTATTAATTGAGATTCGTAGTTTTTTTTATTGACATTACTATTCTACACGAAACATACAAGAAATTTTGGTGTTTAATTAAGTTTTAGGGTTAATTTTTAATAATAATGTTTGCGTGGCTAGTATATTTTTAAATCAGATTTTCACCAAGCGCTTAATGTTGATACTTCTGCTGAAGTATACAAAAGTTTATTCATCATCCAACTGTGGATACTCGGGTTAGCTCGAGTGATGGAATAAATTATTTTCTGTCATATTGGATTTAGGTCTCCTCATAGAAGGGGATCGATATCTACATGACTGGAGTTCGATCACACCACACACCCCACCACACACGCACACGCACACACACACACACACACACACACACACACACACACACACACACACACACAGTGGGACTCGAACCCGCCACCACCACCCCCGCCGCCACTGCCACTCCCGCTGCCACTGCCACCGCCGCTGCCGCCGTCCGCCCCACCCCTAGACCGGAAGTAGTCACCCAGACCCAAGAAAATAACCGCCAAGTTCAAAATATTAAGGTCAATTGTGGTCGTAAAATATGACGAAACTAGATGGCCGGATAACGCCGTATAGAAGGATTTATCGGGGGTTTGAAACCACAAATAATAAGTCATTACCCTCTGACATACTACTAATATTGGGGAAAATCGACAGGAAAATGACCATTCAGAAGCCACGGAGGAATCAAAAGTAGTCTGCAAAAACGAACAGAGGCGAACGAGAATGGGGATGAGTCCTGGTGATACATACATGGCTACTGACCTGGCATTTGTTACCCAGTCGGCTGTATTGAATGTAAAATGAACTGTCCTGGGTGATCATGGGAGTGACCACCTACCCTGTTCAGTATTGATTTCTTTGTCCAACTAAGTCTAAATGAATTATATTGGAGGAGATAAGACATAGGGAAATTCTGGACATTGCAGATGTTTCTGGACAAACAGATGCATAGAAAAGATCGTCCTGCCACATTGGTACAACATACAGAGATAGCGGTTCGCCTTTGGCAAGAGACAAATATAAAGAGGAAAGTTTCCTGCAAAGATTTAAAGCACAGACAGATCATAATTTTTGGGATATCAGAGACTCAGAGAAGATCTATCAGGAACCATTAAAGATACCTACTGTGAAGATATCATATAGCCTGAAGATATATACATGTTGTTTTGTTTTTTTTTTTGGGGGGGGGGGGAGTAAAAGACACCACACCAAGACTCAATGCGGTTAGGTATGCCCACATGAGGGATATGAGTGATGGGGAACTTATAGAAATGGCTGATTGCTTTAACCTGAGCATCAGGACATCATCAGTACCCTAGGATTTGTTTCACGACTATTTAACACCACTTCCTAAACCAAGCAAAGATTATTGAAGGCTAAATGGGTTTAGGATTATCACCCTACAGAAAACATTTGACAAGGTGCTGGAGAAGGTCGTTGCTGAGGAACAAACAGATGCATTCAACAAAGTGATTGAGGAATATTTATAAAGGGAAAAGTTCCTCCCGAAAAGTTTGGGAATTTGCCGGCCGGAGAAAGATATTTGGTCAAATGCAACAACTTTTGCCTATGAACGAACGAACGAACAAACGAAAATTTTTATTTTTAAAGGGTTAAGAATTAGGCACGCAGGCCCGTTTGACATTCTGCCTTTCTTCTCGATTTCCTCTCATACATTCTTTCATTCAACATCACCTATGAAGCAATTTGTTAACAACAAAAGAACAATAGCATTATAACGCATTAAAAAAAAAAAAAAATCAATAACAAATGACTCACTGAGGCAATGTTTATAAAGGTTTCTGAGGTTTCTGTCAGATGTTTATGAAGGGTTCCAAAACAGACAGGAGACGATGGTTGCAGCACTCGATCTCGAGGACGCGTACACAAGAGTCAGATATTATATGTTAATGTACGCTCTTACGGAGAAGAGAGTCTGTCCTTGATTGGTGAACTGGATTGCTGCTGCCTTGTATTCTCCTAGAGTTGTTCTCTGGCTGGGTACATGCACCACTGAGTCACGTATTAAGTCCCCGGACTAACACAAGAGTCAGCAATTTCATCTGTGCTTTTCAATATGTATACGAGCAAGATTGCAAGCCTTGAATCACCAGTAACTGGAAGGTTACTAACATTTGCAGATGATGTTCTCACATACAAGCAGGGGAGGGGCAGGAATCAAATAGCTCAGGCGTCATTCAACAAAGAGATGTACGGAGATGCACGATGTCCTTAACCCAGAAAGGCAACTGACTTTTGGTGCTCTCTGGAAAATAAGGTTTTTAAAGCTGACCTCCCAGGCCTCGCAATAAATGGTGGAAAGGAGGAATCGCTTTTTATAGAAGAATGTCCTTTAGGGATCATGTTGAAGTGGCGGTTACAACGTGTCAGAAGGGGGTCAATGCACTGAAGATAATGGCAGCAAGGGACATGGAGCAGACAATGCTATCCACACCTTTTCAGCACTTGATCATGTTCGTTGTAGAGTATGGACTAGGAATGCTCACTGTCTCAAAGAGCCTGCTGGTGAAACTAGAGCGCACACAGAATTAATATATGAGGATGATTCTGGGATGTACAAGGGACACCCCAATAGTGTGTATGCGATACATCCTGGCGTTGCCGACCATTGCAGACAAACTCAAGTTATTTCAGGTAAGATTACTTCATCCAATAAGGAAACACCAACACTGATAGTCACATTTTTTTAACGTTGCATATCCCTTGACGGACGTTGCAGTCAACACTAGCATTTTCAAGCTGCTGTTGATGTACTAGGCACATTTTACATTCAGTAGTTTGCCATTGCTTTCTGAACGACCGGCTCCCATACCAACACGTTATAAAACAACGCGACACGGTCTGCTGCACAAATCGGTCGCGGCTGCGTTTCAAACGCCTGGTAAGCGGCTCACGAACCACATTCGCAAGCCTTTGGCCACGGAGACTGACGATAGTCATATTACCACAGACAATAAGGAAACTAACACTGGTAGTCATAGTACTACAGACAATATGGAAACACAAACACGTATAGTCATATTAGCACTGACAATAGGGAAACACAAACACTGATAGTCGTATTACTACAGGCAATAAGGAAACATACATACTTATAGTCACATTACCACAGACAAAAGGGAAACATAAACACTGATAGTCATATTACTACAGACACTACTGGAACATAAATACTTATAGTCATATTACTACAGACACTACGGGAACATAAATACTTATAGTCATATTGCTACAGTTAATAAGGAAACTAACACTGACTGTGACATTAATACAGACTATAAGGAAACACAAACACTGATAGTCATATTGCTACAGTTAATAAGGAAACTAACACTGACTGTGACATTAATACAGACTATAAGGAAACACAAACACTGATAGTCATATTACTACAGTTAATAAGGAAACTAACACTGACTGTGACATTAATACAGACTATAAGGAAACACAAACACTGATAGTCATATTACTACAGACAATAAGGAAACACAAACACTGATAGTCATATTACTACAGACAATAAGGAAACTAACACTGACTGTGACATTACCACAGACAATAAACAAACAGAAACACTTATAGTCATATCACTGCAGACAAATAGAAAACGCACACACAAGGCTACTAGTAACTTATGTTATGTTTATGTGCTACATTAAGTAATATATTCATCATCATCATGTGCCATGCTGACAAGCGATGGCGGTCATGTTTCGCCATCTCACACGATCACCAGATTCGTGGATCAGCTCTGTGTTCTTGTCATGACCATGCCATGTGGCCAAGCCATCCAGGTATTTACTTCTCTGCTTACTAATATGACACATGCATTATTTTACAATAACTCCGGCTCTGTGGCGATGGGTTACAAATCTCCAGAGTAACTAACGACGACTGCCTGAAACAGGCTAATGAAACTAGAACATTATATACAACAATAACAAAGAGACAGATAGCTTTCTTTGGTCATGTAATGAGAAGAGAGACATTGGACAACATCGTGACGACTGGAAAGATCGAGGGGAAGAAAGGCAGAGGCAGTCCAAGAGAAATGATGCTGGACGGATTGAGACAGTGGCATGTAGGAATACCATCAGCAGAGTTAGTCCAGAACATGAAAGACTGCGATCTGTGGAGAGACATGAACGCCTACGCCAGCTAGCATGACACTTTATGATGATGATGATGATGAATGTTATATTCCCTCCTTAGAATATGGCATATTGCCTCATGTGTATATGATATATTATCTCACTAGTGTCTGGTATATTATCTCATTAGCATGTATATTATCTCATTAATATGTGGTATATTGTCTCATTAGTATGTGGTATGTTATCTCATTAGTATGTGGTATATTATCTCATTAGTATGTGGTATATTATCTCATTAGAATGTGGTATATTATCTTACTAGTATGTGGTATATTATCTCATTAGTATGTGGTATATTATCTCACTAGTGTCTGGTATATTATTTCATTAGTATGTGGTATATTATCTCACTAGTGTCTGGTATATTATCTCACTAGTATGTGGTATATTATCTCATTAGTGTGTGGTATAGTACCTCATAGATATGTGGTTTAGTATATCAATAATATGTGAAGCATTGTCTCTGTAGTATGTGGTATATTATATCAGGTGCACATTATCTCAGTGATATGTGATGTGTGTGTGTGTGTGTGTGTGTGTGTGTGTGTGTGTGTGCGCGCGCGCGTGTGTGTGCTCGAGCGTGCATGCTTTACTAATGAGATAATATATATTATTTCTGACTATTTGTTCTCCACGCAGATGTCGTTGCACCATCCAGGAGACCAGGTCCCGCCGTAATTTGCAGGGTTCGACAGTGGGCTATCTGGCGGGAAGTTTGGGGGAATGTATCCTTTCTTGTATTTCATTAACTTCCTGTGGAGTCTCTTCACAACCTTGGGTAGCTTGTCGTACAGGTTGTTCTCTTCATATGGGTCTTCTGTAAGAGAAAGTGTGAAACACATCAGTATTTGGTGCAGATGATAATTGTACAGACATATGAAGGAGATTCACATAAACACTTAACAAGTTGCTTTTAATTTAAATTTAAAAAATATATATATATATATATTCTGGGGCTGGTTATCAACCATGATAAGACAGAATATACGGTAATTTCAAGAGAAGGAACGGCTAAAACCTCTGGCCACATACAAATAGATAATATGACCATTAAAAGAACGGAAACATACAAATACCTGGGTACAATAATAAGGGAAGAAATACAAGCTAGAATCAACTCTGGAAATAAGATATACTACGCACTACAACATCTGCTAAAATCAAATGCGCTGTCTCGTAACACCAAAATCACAATATACAAAATACTGATTAGACCAGTTGTGCTGTATGGCTCTGAAACCTGGAGAGCAAATAAAGGAGACGAAGCCTTGTTACAAACCTTTGAGAACAAAGTCTTAAGACGCATCTTTCGGCCCATTAGGGATACATAAAGTGGAGAGTGAAAAAGAAGAAGCAACAAAGACATTTATGACCTGTTTAAGTGCCCGCTAATCACTGGTATCACGAAGGCTAATAGACTGCAATGGCTGGGGCATTTAGAAAGAATGGAAGAAAATAGGGAAACAAAACTCGCTTACACTCAAGAAATAAATGACCGTAGACCCCGAGGTAGACCAAGAAGACGGTGGAGAGATAATATAGATACAGACCTACAAGCACTTTGAATCAGCGACTGACAAGAGACGGTCAACCAGAGAGACGAATGGAGACGGCTTGTATCTGCAGCAAAGAACCTCAATGGCTCGGAATGCTGAAGAAGAAGAAGAAGAAGAAGAAGAAGAAGAAGAAGAAGAAGAAGAAGAAGAAGAAGAAGAAGAAGAAGAAGAAGAAGAAGAAGAAGAAGAAGAAGAAGAAGAAGAAGAAGAAGAAGAAGAAGAAGAAGAAGAAGAAGAAGAAATTTATTCTGAAAAAGTAAAGAACAATTGTATCATTTCTCGATGTAGTCAACACTGCATTCAATGCAAGTCATCCAGCACCGATTCGTGCAGGAAAAAATAAATCTTAAGGGTCACTACTCGCTGTGCCTGACCCAGTCGTTAAAAGTCCGTAACAGAAGTCACGCCGTATTGAATCTTCCTGTTCCACTCATACACTTGCTGGACTGACAGGCATGCATTACCATACTAGACCTTCATTCTCTGATGAATTTCTATAGGTTTAAAATCTTCACTGATCAAAAACGGATAACAGAAATCTACTCTTCTTTAGTGCATGTCAAAAGGGGGGCGGCCATTCTTAAACTGTTCTATGACGTCACTGTATTCGTCTGCACCGTGATGTCACGTGCTAACACTCCTGACATCCTTAGCAGCAATAACGTGTGTTGCCGGGGCCCATACGGGGAAGCAAAGAATAGTAACACTGTTGCCTACCACGTCGTAAGAGGCGACTAAGGAGGCTATGGTTCCGTCGCCGTGCTACTGAGTGAGTGCGTGGCGCGACACTGTGAGATGTAAATTTCGCGTGGAATGCTTTTGCATCTGTCCGCGGTTGTTGTTAGCTTGAACTGCATGTTCGAAACCATGACGACCGGCTGTTGCTGGATTGAGTACTTCGCCTTTTCGGTTCTCATTTTTCAGGAGACTCCTGGCTTTGTGCGGCGCTTTCGGTGGGTCGCTCTGCGGAAAGAGACCGAGCCATATGGGATAAAACCCGGATAAATGAAGTCTTTCTGGTGACTGCCGTTTCTATCGACGATGAACTGTATTTTTCGTGGAGGACTTTTGTGTTGGCATTCTGGCGGCGGCATTATGCCCAGTGTACCCGTGAGGGTTGTTGGCTGTCTATTCCATTGTTCACATGGGGTAGTGAGGAGCATTTTGTGTGATATTCACTGGCACAGGAACGGAGCAATATGGGGACATCCCGTTGCCGTGAAGTTGGAACCGCGACTAACTAACTAACTATCTTAGCAACAATATTGACAGGTTACAAAACAAGGGCACTGTAATTTAATTTCTATCTTACTTTTGATGTTTTAATTTGATGCTTCTTGAAATTTTAACTTCTTTGTTGTATGGCCTTGCATTGACTTTGTAACAAAAGTCACGGAAACCTTAACATCCCGTAAGTCGTATTAGGCTTATGACGCTAGATCCATATTTTGTATAGACCAATCGGCGCTCAGTGCGTGATGTGGTCCTTATACCCGGAACACTTTTTCTTCCCAAGACACGCCCATTTAAGGCTGGGTCGACGTAGGCGTTCTGATCAATTTTAAAAATCTGCAACAATGTGGACTGGATACCGGACCATCGGGCTGGCGGGCACAAGTCTGGCCACTGCGCCACCGCGGCCATCACATTTCAGGTATCAGTAACAAGTGCCTGCACAATCTCCAATCTCTGTACACGGTCTCCAAGCACAGCTGACTCCGTGGTGTCTGCTCTGTACACAGACTCCAGACACAGCTGACTCAGCATTGTCTGCAGGTAACATCGTAATTGTATGGTCATAGGAGAGACAGGGTGGAAGATAACTATAGTTAGGACCAGGGAAGGAGTGACATCTGGGAGGATGGGAAAGTAATATAGGGAAATAATGCCACAAGTTAAATGAAACTGAGCTGAGTGTTAAAACCATGTGGTGATAGACAATCAATCAAGAAGATGAGACTTTTTCAGTATTTTTGCTGTGGTTTTCATCAGAAGAGCACAATTCATTGGCGCTCCCTTGCCTCAATCCTCATAACAATTGGCCCTGACCCTCACTGGACCCGCTAAACTCTGTTGAATCCCCGCTGGTATCACTTTGTTTGGCAACGCCTTGCCTCGGTCCTAGAAAAGACCCGCCAAACTCAGTTTAATTCTCATTTGTAGCCCGTTGTTTGGCGCTGCCTTGCCTCGGTCCTGGAAAAGACCCGCCAAACTCAGTTTAATTCTCATTTGTATCCCCTTGTTTGGCGCTGCCTTGCCTCGGTCCTGGAAAAGACCCGCCAAACTCAGTTTAATTCTCATTTGTATCCCATTGTTTGGCGCCGCCTTGCCTCGGCCCTGGAAAAGACCCGCCAAACTCAGTTTAATTCTCATTTGTATCCCATTGTTTGGCGCCGCCTTGCCTCGGTCCTGGAAAAGACCCGCCAAACTCAGTTTAATTCTCATTTGTATCCCATTGTTTGGCGCCGCCTTGCCTCGGTCCTGAAATGGATACAGGACCATCGGGCTGGCGGGCACAAGTCTGGCCATGAGCCACCGCGGCCATCACATTTCAGGTATCAGTAACAAGTGCCTGTACAATCTCCAATCTCTGTACAGTCTCCAAGCACAGCTGACTCCGTGGTGTCTGCTCTGTACACAGACTCCAAGCACTACTGACTCCGTGGTGTCTGCTCTGTACACAGACTCCAAGCACTACTGACTCCGTGGTGTCTGCTCTGTACACAGACTCCAAGCACTACTGACTCCGTGGTGTCTGCTCTGTACACAGACTCCAAGCACTACTGACTCCGTGGTGTCTGCTCTGCACACAGTCTCCAAGCACAGCAGACTCCATAGTGTCTGCTCTGTATACAGTCTCCAGATACATCTGACTCAGCATTGTCTGCTCTGTACACAGTCTCCAAGCACATCTGACTCAGCAATGTCTGTTCTGTACACACTCTCCAGACACAGCTGACACCGAGGTGTCTGCTCTGTACACAGTCTCCAGACACAGCTGACTCCGACGTTCCTGCTCTGTAGTCTCCAAGCACAGCTGACACCGAGGTATCTGCTATGTACACAGTCTCTAAGCACTACTGACTCCGAGGTATCTGCTATGTAAATGTAGCAGAATGTATTAGTTAGGTGTGCAAAGCTACAGCACGCTTGAGCATCAGGATGGAATGAGGAGAAAGATGCTCAAGTCGTGACGTAGTTTGTTGTTAGGGCAGTCAGTAAACATTTAGGACTAGAGGAGAGAAGTCACCATGATTATGGAATTGCAATAGGATTGTTGTAGTGGTCATCAATTGGAAATAAAACTCCATTTATATTCAACTAACAAAACTCGTTAGTCCTTTCTGTGTGTGCTTTGTTATATACACAGTCTTCAAGCACTACTGACTCCGAGGTGTCTGCTCTGTACACAGTCTCCAAGCACTACTGACTCCGAGGTGTCTGCTCTGTACACAGTCTCCAAGCACTACTGACTCCGAGGTGTCTGCTCTGTACACAGTCTCCAAGCACTACTGACTCCGAGATGTCTGCTCTGTACACAGTCTCCAAGCACTACTGACTCCGAGATGTCTGCTCTGTACACAGTCTCCAAGCACATCTGACTCAGCAATGTCTGCTCTGTACACAATCTCCAAGCACAGCTGACTCAGCAATGTCAGTTCTGTACACAGTTTCCAAGCACAGCTGACTCAGCAATGTCAGCTCTGTACACAGTTTTCAAGCACAGCTGACTCCGAGGTGTCTGCTCTGTACACACACATTTGAACCTTTTGAACATCACACTCTCTGAGTTACCGGGTTTACGTCCACCCCAGCAGAAATACATGAACACTTTATTTGAATGAATCGATAACACCACATTATAAATACTCAGAGAGCTGGACGTATCACATCATTGTCCCATGTTTACACAGAGAATTAACAGTATCATATCACTGTACTAAGTTTACACAGCGAACTAATAGTAGTGTGTCCTTGTGCCTAGGTTTCACAGAGACCTCACAGTATCGTAACAATGTGTCAAGGTTTCATAATCACCTAACAGTATCATCTCAATGTGTCAAGGTTTCACATAGAGCTAACTATATAGTGGCATTGTGTCAAGGTTTCATAAAGAACTACCAGTATCATGTCATTGTGTCACGGTTTCACATAGATGCAGAAGTATCGTAGTATTGTGTCAAATGTTGACAGCAAACTAGTACTATGACTGTCGCGAACTGGACTTGAGTCAAATTCTAACCTTGGTTAACCCTTAATAAACATTGTATATAATGCGAAGTTATGTAATCCTCACTGGCAGGATAGCAGCATAGAAACATAGCAAACTCAAACAACAAAGCTTGTTTACCCTGGTCCCGTGACAGTCACGGGCTGAATAACATATTCCACGGATTTTTAAAAAAACGTTTGAAGCCCTGTACATCTCGGGATCAAAATGCGTTAAATATCTCGTTAGTATGGCGCGGAAGCCTGGACATTGGTCAAGCAACTAGAAAGTCGAATATATGCACTGGAGATCTTGATATACAGAAGAATATGCCGTATTTCATGGAAACAGAAACAATCCAATACAGAATTCCTAGAAAAACTGGGAATGGAAAGATGAAAGACATAAAAAGAGGTAAGTAAAATATTTCGGCCACGTTAAAAGACACAACACTCTTATAAAAACCATACTGGAGGGTAAGGTTGAGGGCAAGCAAGAGGTAGACAACGATACAAGTGGGAAGATAACATCAAGAGATGGACGAACATCAGTCTGACAGAATGTACAGTCAAAGCGATAGACATACAGTGTTCGAGATCCATTCCAGCCAACCTTCATTGTGGAGACGGCACCTGATTGATTGGTTGATTGATTGATTAATTGATCTAGTTAGTCCATATCATAGAGATGGTGCAACAAGGCCAATCATAGAAATGGTGTAACATGGAATTTCAAAGAGATGGTGTAACAGGTCATATCAAAGAGGTGGTGTAACAGGTCATATCAAAGAGGTGGTGTAACATGTAACAACATAGAGATGGTGTAACAGGACATATCATAGAGGTGGTGTAACATGTAATAACACAGAGATGGTGTAACAGGTCATATCAAAGAGGTGGTGTAACATGTAACAACATAGAGATGGTGTAACAGGTCATATCAAAGAGGTGGTGTAACAGGTAATATCAAAGAGATGGTGTAACAGGTCATATCAAAGAGGTTGTGTAACATGTAATAACATAGACATGGTGTAACAGGTCATATCAAAGAGATGGTGTAACAGGTCATCTCAAAGAGGTTGTGTAACATGTAATAACATAGAGATGGTGTAACAGGTCATATCAAAGAGATGGTGTAACAGGTCATATCAAAGAGGTTGTGTAACATGTAATAACATAGAGATGGTGTAACAGGTCATATCAAAGAGATGGTGTAACAGGTCATATCAAAGAGATGGTGTAACAGGTCATATCAAAGAGGTGGTGTAACATGTAACAACATAGAGAAGGTGTAACAGGACATATCATAGAGGTGGTGTAACATGTAATAACATAGAGATGGTGTAACAGGTCATATCAAAGAGATGGTGTAACAGGTCATATCAAAGAGGTTGTGTAACATGTAATAACATAAAGATGGTGTAACAGGACATATCATAGAGGTGGTGTAACGTGTAATAACATAGAAATGGTGTAACAGGACATATCATAGAGGTGGTGTAACATGTAATAACATAGAGATGGTGTAACATGACATATCATAGAGGTGGTGTAACGTGTAATAACATAGAGATAGTGTAACAGGACATATCATAGAGGTGGTGTAACATGTAATAACATAGAGATGGTGTAACAGGTATTAACATGGAAATGATGTCTCATCTCATCGTGTTCCTCTTGTATCTTGCGGTGTTGCGGTGAAGTATAAACAACGGGAGAGTGCCCGCTTATGGGCTTCATGTATCGATATTCCCATGGACCCTGCTATTCCCTCCGTCCATCGTTTACGTTGTCGGTCTCTTCTTCTGCTCCCATTTGGTCTGTACATCATTGCTTGTTGTGGTATGCTGTTGACTGGTAACCTACTTGCATGGCCAAACCATTTGACTTGCTGCCTTCTAATGAAATCAAGCGTTGCTATAACACACACTTTAGTCCTGATTTCTTCACTTCTGATCTTATCTCTTCTTGAAACATTGAGAATTCTTCTCAGGAATCTCATTTCTGTTGTTTTAATATTTCTTTTCTCCCTTTATGTTATTGTTCAGGTTTGGCATTTGTAGCGTTAAGTTAATAGGAAAATGGGGTTGTAAAGTACCTTCTTAGTAACTATTGATACGTTTTTGTTTTATAGTATTGGTGCCATTTGTCCAATGAGTTGGTTTGCCTTATTGCATCTATTTTCGGTCTCGTCTTCTGATTTGAAATGTGATGATATTATACTTCCCATTTACTTGAAACTCTTTACTTGTTTCAGGGATGTTCGCTTAGGTGAATTGTTGTTGTTTTTTCTTCTTTAGTTATAGTCAATACCTCTGTTTTACTTGTGCTAATTTTCATGGTTTTCTACACTTTTCTATTAGACTATTCTTGTGGTCTTGTAATTCAGCTTCTGATTTTGCTATTAGAGCTTGGTCGTCCGCAAACAGGAGTTCTTTAATGGTTAGATTTGCAGATGTTTCCTCTTCTGTGTTCTCGTCATGCGGTGCTCTTGCGATGTCTGTTTGACTGGTTTCTTTACATATGTTGTCTATATAGGTTACGAACAAGAGAGGGGACAGGACACAACCTTGTCGTACTCGGGATCTTATGGTCGTACTCTGGATCTTATGGACGTTTTAACAGGACATAACATAGATGTGGTGTAACAGGACATATCATAGAGATGGTGTAACATGACATATTACAGAGACGGTGTAACAGGGCATAACATAGAGATGGTGTAACAGGTCGTATTACTGAGACGGTGTAACAGGGCATAACATAGAGATGGTGTAACAGGTCATATTACAGAGACGGTGTAACAGGGCATAACATAGAGATGGTGTAACAGGTCATATTACAGAGACGGTGTAACAGGGCATAACATAGAGATGGCGTAACAGGTCATATTACAGAGACTGTGTAGCAGGGCATAACATAGAGATGGTGTAACAGGTCATATTACAGAGACGATGTAACAGGCCATAATATAGAGATGGTGTAACAGGTTATATTACAGAGATGGTGTAACAGGTCATATTACAGAGATGGTGTAACAGGTCATATTACAGAGATGGTGTAACAGGTCATATTACAGAGACGGTGTAACAGGTCATAACATAGAGATGGTGTAACAGATCATAACATAGAGATGGTATAACAGATCATAACATAGAGATGGTGTAACAGGGAATATTACAGAGATGGTGTAACAGGTCACAACATAGAGATGTCTAACAGGGCATATTACAGAGATTGTGTCACAGTACACAACATGATTGTTATCGGTATATATTAGTCACAATAAGTCATGGTTAGTGGCCCTCTTTTTCTACAGAATGGTTAAATCACTGAGCCATTAAAATACCCGGCAAATTACATCCACCATCAATGTAAGATTTTCAAGTATAATAAATTAGGAAATTTTCAGGAGACATTAAGAGTCATAACATCTGTTGAGATATATCTCAAAAGGATTGGAAATAGTTTTATAACAATTATGTACTAATAGTTAGGAAAAAACATATCCCCAACTACATGTACTATATTTGGGTGTGGGAGTGGGGGGGGGGGGGGAGATGCAGTAATTATACTACCACCAATGAGTGCATAACACAATATTCACGCGGGGATCCTATATAAGCGATTGAACGGAAGATACGTTTTCATTTTGTTCACTCCCAGTGCAGCAGCAAGTGCGTTTGATCTGAGTTCTATCATGCTTAAAATATAGCGCGTTTAATAGTAGCAGTGTTTCGCATATATATATATATATATATATATATATATATATATATATATATATATATATATATATATATATATATATATGCATATATATATATGCATATATATATATGCATATATATATGTATATAGACCAGCGCTTGGTATGAGAGAAGGAAACTACAAAGAATATGTTAGCCAGTTAGTTAGTTAGTTAGTTAGTTAGGTAGTTAGTAGCGGTTCCAACTTCACCGCATGGGTCGTCCCTATTATGCTCCGCTCCTGTGCCAGTGAATATCACACAAAATGCTCATCAATGCCCAATGTGAAAAGTGGAACAGACAGGAGTCTCGGCAATCCAACAGCCCGCACAGGTGAGTGAGTGGCACCTTGCAGTCTTGACAGACCAAAGTATGTGAGTTGGAATGTAGCCAATATTTCATCACAATGCCTGGGCAGAGCTTCAGAGAAATATGTGGTGCACAAACGACATGTTCCCTCTCTCGGCCTAATCTTGTGTATTCCAGAGGAATGGGTAACCAATACGTCTGGCACAAGGTAGGCTGCAGACGCTGGCGGCACAGCGTCAAACCTCCGAGACCTCGCCACCACGAGCACATGGCGAGTGATGGCCAGACCCTGGAACCCAAGGGACCCAGCTTAGAGGCGTTCAGCCAAGTGCCACAGGTGAGGGCCTCGTACGCGTCCGGGCCGTAAGGGCGCGTACTTCTGTCAATCACAAGTGTCCGGACCTGTGTAAAGCGTGCACTATCGTCAGACTCCCCGCCTGACTTTAACGGATCCCACAACCAGCGGGAGTAGGCCCGCCGAAGATACCGCAAAAGATATTGCACGTCTATTGCGAGCAAATCTCCTACACTTCCACTGTGCGGATCTCGCAACCGGCGAGAATAGGCCCGACGGAGATATTGTTCGTCTGCTGCGGAACAAATCTCTACCGGGACTACTGAATAAGTAAAGATGTGCATAATGCCGCCACCAGAATGCCAACACAAAAGTCCTCCACGAAAAACACAGCTCATCGCCTATGGAATCGGCAGTCACCAGAGATGAGTAATCATTGACCCGGATTCTATCCCACATGGCTCGGTCTTTTTCCGCAGAGTGACCTAGCGACGACTCCCAGGAGTCTCCTGAAAAATGCACTCGTGAACCAAAAAGGCAAACCAGTTAGTTCAGTGACAGCCGGCCTCCACTTTTCAGAACATGCAGTTCACGCTACAAACAACAGTGGATAGATGTAAAAGCATTCCACACGAATTTCACAGCTCACAGTGTCTCGCCACGCACTCACCCAGTAGCAGGGCGACGGAACCATGTACTACCAGTCCAACATGAGGAAAATGCAAATGCAAATCGTAGCCACAAGCATAAACTCTCCAGAGGCCTTAACGGTTCAATGCCTATCCGCCATGTTGGGGACCGGAAGTCCATAGGAACTACATAGAATATAGCTGAGTTACTACATAATAGCATTAACTGTATACGGGACGGTTTCTAGAAAGAAGGAAAGAGAGAATAGATAAAGGATTCCGTGAAACCTCTTATTTCATTATTGCTTAGTTCAAATTTGTCCCATAATCCAGATTATCTACATATCCCAAGTTACTTGAAAATGCTTTTGGTACGCTGTTGACACGCTTCTTTGATATTATGAATATCGTTTATCTGACTGGTGTTTGAGTAAGTTACCGACTCCAATGTGTACCAATCGCCGTGTGTGTTTCGCGTTATTGCAATCTGGTGATGGAGTACCCTACCATCATTCATCGACATTAACTTGTGAACTTCATCCGCTACGCTATACATTGACATGGTAGGCTCATTTCGTGGGAGGTACCATATTTGTGCTGGTTGGAAAGTGACATTTTCCCAAAGTCTTTATCCACCACGTCTTGAAGTGCCACAAGCTTGAATTAAACGTCTTGGAAGAACAGAAACGTGACAATTTGCCAAGAAGTATCTCTTCCCTGATGACTGTTGAGACGAGCGGAAGATTTGCAGATTGATGTCGTGTATTCTCCGCAGCTGCCGGTCACAGAAGAAGATCATGTAGGATCTCAAGCTGAAAGTTTTAGGTCAACGACGTTTCATTGTGTTGTCTTTTTCATTTCCTTATTTTAATAATGAGTTTAGTAGCACTAATTTAAGGACATAACAGAGAGACTTTGCATCTCAATAGATCCAATCCACAAATAAGAGACTACGTTTTTCAATATCCAATGATCGTCTGCATATATGGTGTTAGGACATTATTGTTGTATAGACCAATCGACACTGGATAAGTGATGTGGTCGTCAATATCACACAGGCTGTATTCACGTTCCTTGACATTTGCTGGTGCCGATATTAGGCTGGGTCTACTTGGGAACTAGGTCATATTTGTAAAAAATCCTGCCTCGGTGCTAACTCGGACCCATGGCAACCGGACCGGCATGCAAGCATCTAATCACTGAGCTAATGCCACTTCTATGTACCAAATTGTTGTGACAAAACCAGTAACAATAGAGATCTAGACAGAGCCGGGTAGTGTTACAACTGTTGAGTAGCATGCAATCATCACAACTGAAATGTTCAGTTATGTCTAATTATGAACCATCTTACGTGGCTTTGGCTTTTGCAATCCAGAAATGTGTGTCTTAATTTCTGTCCATGCCTTGAAGTAAGGAGTAACTAATATTCTTTCGGTGCAATGAAGAAAGACTGTCACTAATATCCTGTCCAGGCTACGAAGTAAGGCTGTTCATGCCATGAAGTAAAGCTGTCAATACCATGAAGTAAGGCTCTCACTAATATTCTGTCCATTCTATAAAGCAAGGCTGTCACTAATATTCTGTCCATTCTATAAAGCAAGGCTCTCACTAATATTCTGTCCATTCTATAAAGCAAGGCTCTCACTAATATTCTGTCCATTCTATAAAGTAAGGCTCTCACTAATATTCTGTCCATTCTATAAAGCAAGGCTGTCAATGCCATGAAGCAAAGGTGCCACTATTATTCTGTCCATGCCACGATGTAAGGATGCCATTAATATATGTCGATGTCATGAAGTAAGGCTGTCACGAATATTCTATCCATACTATAACGCAAGGTTGTCAATGCAATGAAACAAGGGTGTCACTATTATTCTTTCCATGCCTTGAAGTAAGGTTGTTACTAATATTCTGTCCATGCCATGAAGTAAGGCCGCCCATGCCATGAAGTAAGGCTGTCACTAACATCCTGTCCATGCCATGAAGTAAGGCTCTCACTAATATTCTGTTCATACCATAAAGCAAGCCGGTCTCCCTGGCTTAGGAGTTACAGCTTTCTCCATAACCCCTAATACTCTCGTGGCTGACGTGAGCGCACGAGAATCTGAAGGGGTTTGAGTCGCGCCAGTGACTTACGAGAGTATAGAGCCGGTCGCTCAGAAAGTCGTGGCGTGCTGATGAGCGTAATCTAGCCTAGGAATCAACATACAGATGAAAGATGCTGGTGTTGACCGCAATATCCTGAAACAGGATGGAAACGCGGGGAAAATATACCATAAAGCAAGGCTGTCCATGCCATGAAGTAAGACTGTCACTAATATTCTGTCCATGCCATGAAGTAAAGCTGTCACTAATATTCTGTCCATGCCATGAAGTAAGGCAGTCACTAATATTCTGTCCATACCATGAAGTAAGACTGTCACTAATATTCTGTCCATGCCATGAAGTAAGGCCGTCACTAATATTCTGTCCATGCCATGAAGTAAGGCAGTCACTAATATTCTGTCCATACCATGAAGTAAGACTGTCACTAATATTCTGTCCATGCCATGAAGTAAGGCCGTCACTAATATTCTGCCCATGCCATGAAGTAAGACTGTCACTAATATTCTGTCTTCTGTCCATGCCATGAAGTAAGAATGTCACTAATATTCTGTCCATGCCATGAAGTAAGACTGTCACTAATATTCTGTCCATGCCATGAAGTAAGGCTGTCACTAATATTCTGTCCATGCCATGAAGTAAAGCTGTCACTAATATTCTGTCCATGCCATGAAGTAAAGCTGTCACTAATATTCTGCCCATGCCATGAAGTAAGACTGTCACTAATATTCTGTCTTCTGTCCATGCCATGAAGTAAGACTGTCACTAATATTCTGTCCATGCCATGAAGTAAGGCTGTCACTAATATTCTGTCCATGCCATGAAGTAAAGCTGTCACTAATATTCTGTCCATGCCATGAAGTAAAGCTGTCACTAATATTCTGCCCATGCCATGAAGTAAGACTGTCACTAATATTCTGTCTTCTGTCCATGCCATGAAGTAAGAATGTCACTAATATTCTGTCCATGCCATGAAGTAAGACTGTCACTAATATTCTGTCCATGCCATGAAGTAAGACTGTCACTAACACTAATATTCTGTCCATGCCATGAAGTAAAGCTGTCACTAATATTCTGTCCATGCCATGAAGTAAGACTGTCACTAATATTCTGTCCATGCCATGAAGTAAGACTGTCACTAACACTAATATTCTGTCCATGCCATGAAGTAAAGCTGTCACTAATATTCTGTCCATGCCATGAAGTAAGACTGTCACTAACACTAATATTCTGTCCATGCCATGAAGTAAAGCTGTCACTAATATTCTGTCCATGCCATGAAGTAAGACTGTCACTAACACTAATATT
The DNA here is from genome assembly GCA_963921405.1 of Cepaea hortensis. Classification (NCBI taxonomy): domain Eukaryota; kingdom Metazoa; phylum Mollusca; class Gastropoda; order Stylommatophora; family Helicidae; genus Cepaea; species Cepaea hortensis. The sequence goes on along the minus strand of OY992895.1, from coordinate 54,809,600 downwards.
CTGTCCATGCCATGAAGTAAAGCTGTCACTAATATTCTGTCCATGCCATGAAGTAAGGCTGTCACTAATATTCTGTCCATGCCATGAAGTAAGACTGTCACTAACACTAATATTCTGTCCATGCCATGAAGTAAAGCTGTCACTAATATTCTGCCCATGCCATGAAGTAAGGCTGTCACTAATATTCTGTCTTCTGTCCATACCATGAAGTAAGAATGTCACTAATATTCTGTCCATGCCATGAAGTAAGACTGTCACTAACACTAATATTCTGTCCATGCCATGAAGTAAAGCTGTCACTAATATTCTGCCCATGCCATGAAGTAAGGCTGTCACTAATATTCTGTCCATGCCATGAAGTAGGGCTGTCCATGCCATAATGTAAGGCTGTCCATGCCATGAAGTAAGGCTGTCACTAACATCCTGCCCTTGCCATGAAAGGATGTCAAGAATATTCTCTTCCTGTATTCTCCAATCCCCATTAACCACACTAGTAGTTTAGAATGTATTCAAGAATTTAACTGGAATGGATGGGTGGCGTTAAACCTGGCTGGCTGCATTAGTAATTACCTTTCAGATTGAACAGAAGCATCGACGTGAGGCTATCATTGTACCGGCTTTGTGCGACCCACTCAAAGACTAATGGTGGATAGAAATTGCCCGCGAAACCCTGGTCCTTGGCTCCGATCTGATAGTGCTCTGGGTAAGGTCCTGGAAACCCCTCGATTAGCTTGTAGTCTCCGTCCCTGGGGATTAGGGTTGATATTTTAAACAATGGTTATGCAAGTGTAGGAAGTGATTGAGGCTAACACATTGTTAACTCATATATTTATAAATGTTAACGGAGCCCTTGGAAGACTTGGAGTAAGATATACATACCAAGGTACACATAGTGACTTAGGGTTGGTTGGTTGGCTGACTGATTGGTTGGTTGGTTAGTTTGTTGGTTGGCTGGTTGGAGGGCTTAGTGGCTAGCTAAGCTGGTTAGTTGGCGGGCTGACTGACTGGTTGGTTGAATGGTTGTTTGGTTGGGTGGTTAGATGGCTTGCAGGTTAGTTGATTGACTGGTAGGTTGGTTATATGTTTGTTTGTAGGTTGGCTGGTTGGTTGGTTGGTTGACAGATTGGGTGGCTGATTGCATTGTTGACCGTTTTTATTTCTGGCTGGTTAGTTGGCTGGCTGGCTTTTTAGCTGGTTGATTTTCTGGCTGGCTAGGTTGTTGGCTGACAGGTTAGATTGTTGGTTAGTTGGTTGGTGTGTTGGCTTGCTGGATGGCTGGTTGGTTAGTTGGTTGGTTGCCTGGCTGGTTCATTCCCATTTAGTTTGGTTATCTGGATGGTTAGTTAATTGGATGATTGGTTGGTTGGTTGGTTGGTTGGTTGGCTGGTTGGTGATTTCCTTGGTCTGTTGTTTGGTTGATCGATTGGTTGATCAGTTGGTTGGTTTGCTGGCTGGTGGCTGCCTGGTTGGTTGGGTGGCCAGTTGGTTTGTTCCATGGCGGGTTCGTTACTACTTGTTTGGTACCCTGGGTGATTGGCTAGCCTGTTGATTGGTTGGTTGGTTTCTTGGTTGGTTGGCTGGATGGCTGGTTGGCACGCTGTCTGGATTTCTGGTTGGTTGCCTGGTCCGTTGTCTGTCTGGGTAGTTGAATGGTTGTTTGGCTGCTTGATTGGTTGGTTTTAAGTCTTGGTAGTTGGCTGGTTGATTAGCTGGCTGGCTGGTTGGCTTATCGGTTGACTGGTTCGTTGGAGAGTTAGTTAGCTGGTTTCTTGATTGGGTGGTTGGAAGGCTAGCAGCTTGGTTCATTCCCTGGCTGGTTGGTTTACTGGTTGTTTGGTTTCCTGGTCGGTCGGCTGGCTGGTTGGTGGTTGACTGGTTGGTGGTTGGCTGGTTAGCTGGTCGGTTGTTTGGTTGGTTTGTTGGTTGGTTGGTTGGTTCCATGGTTGATTGGTTCAATGGCTATTTGGTTGGCTGGTCAGTTCCCTGGTCTATTGTATGGCTGGTTGGGTGGTTGGTTGTTTGGTTTTCTGGTTGATTGGTTGGTTGATTGGCTGACTGGTTTGTTCCCTTGTATGTTGGGTTGTTAGGTGGCTGGCTTGTTGTTTGATTGGTTGGCTGGTTGGATGGCTTGTTAGTTGGCTGGTTTATTAGCTGTTTGGTTGGGTGATTGGTTGGTTGACTGGCTAGTTGGTTGGTTTGTGCTCTAGTTGACTGGTTTGTTCCCTGGTTGATTGGTGTGTTCCCTGGTTATTGGGTTGGTTGGTTGATTGGTTGGTTGGTTGGTAGGGTGGGTGGATTTCTGATTAGTTGGTTCCCTGATAGGTTTATTCGCTGGCTGGTTGCTTTCCTGAGTTAAGGTTGATGGGTGCTTGGTTGGCTGGTTGGTTGGTTGCTTGCTTGTTGGTTCTTTGGTTGATTGATTGGATAGCTTGTTGACTTCCTGGTCTGTTGTTTCGCTGGTTGGTTGGCTGGTTGGTTTGTTGGATGGCTGGTATGTTGGTTCCCTGGTTGGTTGATTGGTTGGATGGCTGGTATGTTGGCTGGTTGGTTACCTGGTCTGTTGTCAGGCTCGGTGGCTGGTTGGTTGGCTGGTTGATTGGTTCATGGTTGGTTAGGTGGATGGCTAGTTGATTAATTGGTTCCCTGGTCTATTGTCAGGCTGGCTGGTTGATTGGTTGGTAAGCTTTTTGGATGGCTGGCTGGTTGGTCCATTCCCTGGCTGATTGGTTTACTGGTTGTTAGGTTCCCTGGTTTGTTGGCTGGCTGGCTGGTTGGTTGGTTGTTTGGCTGGTTATTTGACTGGTTGTTTGACTGGTTGGTTTCCTGGTTGGTTGGTTGGATGGCTGGTTGGTTCCATGGCCTCTTGTTATGCTGGTCGGTTGGTTGGTTAGTTGACTGGTTGTTTTGATGGCTGGTTAGTGTGATTTTTAAGAATCCTGAGACAGACTGTGAGTTGTAACTATTAAGTCCGATGCACTGGCTTTGATATCTTCTGGGCCTCGAACAGTGTATTGGGCGGGGGGGGGGGGGGGAGAGTGTTGCAGAGACTTCTCATGACCCTGTACTATCTGCCCAGGGATTGTATTACAAAGATCTGCTTCTCCGCTCCAAGTTCAGGAATCCGATAACAGCAGGATGAAGTATAAATTAAATCTTTAACTCGAGAAATAAGAAAGAACACAAAAAAGGACAAAAATCAATGTATACAAGATTGCTGTACCAGAACAGAGTAATATTATAAGACTGGAAGAGATTACGAAATGTTCAAAGAAATGAAGTTATTGACAAGAAATGTTCAACTCAATTACCTTAACAGAATCTAGACAAATTCTAGAAAGATGGCAGAAGTACTGCAGTGGAATGTAAGATATGAGTGTCAGCGAGGATATGAATGAGATACATGAGCCAATGACAACAGAGACAGAACCTGAACCCTCATTAGATGAAATTGCGTGGGAAATAAAGAACCTGAAGAATGGTAGATCACCTGGATGTGATGAGATACCAGATGAGCTAATTAAAGCGGGAGGAGAAGAAAGCATACACATATATCATGCATTATGTAAAAAGATATGGAAATATGGTATATGGCCAACAGATTGGAAGAGAAATATCTTCATTCCAATACCAAAAAAAGCAACCTGAAATTATGCACCAACTATAGAACTGTTGCCATGCAAGTCATGCAAGTAAAATTCTACTAAAAATCATAATAGGAAGACTTCGTAAGAAAATGGAAGAAGAAATTAACGTGGTTCAAGCTGGATTTAGACAAGGAAGAGGACCAAGAGATCACATTCTCAACATGCGTTTAATAATAGAGAAGTGCAGAGAATTCAATGTAAACCTATTCTCATGTTTTGTGGATTATTCAAAGGCGTTTGACTGTGTACAACATCAGAAACCTTTGGAAATCATGAGGAATATGGGCGTTCCATCACATGTAATACAACTCATAAGACTGCTCTATCTAGACCAACAAGCAGCGGTTAGAATAGATGGCGAGACATCCGACTGGTTTGACATTAAGCAAGGAGTCCGTCAAGGATGTGTGCTGTCCCCCTATTTGTTTAACCTGTACGCCGAACATATAATGAGAAACGTAAGAGATGATATAAACAGGGAGCTATATGATGCTATAAACATCGGTGGTCATGACATACCAGAGATTAGGTATGCTGATGATACAGTATTGCTATCCACAACACAGAATGGTATAGAAAACCTAATAGCCTCAACCCAATTGAATAGTGAAAATCACAACTTATATCTTAACATAGCAAAAACAAAGATAATGCATACAGATAAAACTACTATGGAGAAAGCAATATATGTTAATGAGGAAAAATCTGAGGTGGTGGACATTTCTTAATATCTTGAGTCATTGGTTACCAACAACGGTGACACAATGAAAACGACGACTATCAATTGCTCGTCAAAGACTAAAACAACTGAATAAATTATGGAGTGGGACAAACAGAACTACAAAAATTAGATTTTTAAGAGCATGCATCTTTCCCATTGCAACATACGCCTGTGAGACCTGGACACTTACTAAACAAGCTGAACAGCGCATAAATGTCTTTGAGTATAAATGTTATAGACGAGTTCTAAGTATATCTTGGGTAAAGAGAAGAACAAATGCATCCATACTTAAAGAGCTGAATATTGAAGAAGATTGGCTATTAAAGATAAAACAAAAACAAAAACATTGAAATATTTTGGTCACTTGAAACGTCACGAAAGTTTGGAGAGAACAATAATGTGAAGAGATTAAGAGGAAGGCCAAAGAGAAGATGGGTGCAGGATGTGGCGGATGATCTCCAGATGGGTGTATCGGACGCGGGACATCTTGCTTATGATCGAGAGGTTTTCCGGAAGGTTGTTTTGGGAGCGACCTTCTGCAAAGGACATGCTACTGAATAGATGAATGAATGGAGTCCTAGGTTGATCACGTTTCTGTCACAAGTGTTGGGTATGTCATTGTCACAAGATGAGCATAGCAAAGTAACATAGGCCATAGGGTATGGTATATATACCAAGGGACACGAAGAGAGAAGTGTGCCGAACACTGTGAAGTTGAGAATTGTCAACGATGAACTTGGAACATTCCCACAAATGCTCGGAAGAGTTTCGGTGATGTTTATTCTAGAAGAAATTTGGTTACGAATTCGCTTTTCTTTTACCCCCGTGATTTGAGTATTAACAGTTGTTAATATGGTAGCAGTCATACTGTATTATATAGCAAATTAAAGGGGCTGCAAAATTAAAAGATTTTTACTACAGTTTGATTTATAAGCTCTTGACAGTTACGACAAGTTTGAATAAGACGATTTATCATCCCATGCCAATTAATCAGTTAAATCTCCAGTCAACAACAGTCGTGTAAACACTACATCTCACCGAATTGCCACTGCTCCCTGGACCGGCTGTTCATCATAATCCATGTTATAGATGAACTCTGACCTCTTTGACTGTCCTCCACAAGTAATGGCTTCCCATTGGTTGACGCCGTCCTGGCTCCGGTCTACATTTGAAACACAAGAAAATAAAATCTTCCTAATGAATGTTTAAATACAACATTATTAGGTACAGTTTACTTTTGCATCAGTGTATTAAACAATAGACAACAGCAAAATGAGGAAATTATAGGATGAGTGGAGATTCGAACGGGTGCCTTCAATAAACATCTGTCTCTTGGTCAAGAACATAGGTGCGTCATGACATTCGAATATCATCATCATCATCATCATAAAATGGCATGCCCACAAGCGTGGGCGGTCATGGTTCGCCATCTCACACGGTCATCAGAGTCTCGAATCAGGTCCGCGTTCGTGTCCTGACCATGCCATGCTGCCAAATTATCCAGGTATTTATCCATTTGTCTTCCTCTTGCCCTCTTCCCATCAAGCGTGCCAGTTGTCACTACATTTTCAAGTTTATTTCTCCTCATAAC